>PVKS010008721.1:7462-67175 GCA_004027875.1 Aplodontia rufa | reverse complement strand
CCCCAGGGGCATGGTTTTTTTGTGTGTGTTTTATTCCAGGGCTGAGGACCAAACTTGGGGCCTTGTGCGTACTAGGCAAGTGCTCTGCCACTGAGCTAAATCCCCAATCCCGCAAGGTTTTTAAAAGTTTTGCTTTGCTGGAAGAAGCACAGTGCCTGTCACTCAGAACTTCCAATGATTTCTGAGATGTGCCTACAGTGGCCCTGCATGGAAGGGAAGGAGGAGGGAGCTGCTCAGGGCTCTGACCTGGAGCAGAAATCTTTCTGAAGGTCTGAAAGCCCGGCCATTGTTATATGTGCCAGTGGGGACAGGTAGGGTTAGGGATGCATTGGGCATCTCCCTAACGAAGGAGTTAGGTCAACCACAGGATCTTCTCCCTACCCTGTGTCTTAGGAGCGTGTCCCTGGCACCGTCTGGAATGAGATTGATGACATGCAGGTATTTCAGATTCTGGACCTAGAGGATTTTGAAAAGATGTTTTCAGCCTATCAGAGGCACCAGGTAAGACCTTGCCCGCCTCTGGCCTCCTGGGTCTTGGCTTCCGGACTTGATTTCTGCATACAACACCCTTTGAACTCCACCCTCAGCCCTTGCTTTCCTCCTGTCTTCCCTCCATTTCTCTTTTCCTCCTTTTCCCTCCCTATCTCCTTCCTTGGTTTCCTTTCTGTACATGTATACTAAATGATTTTATTCTTTACGAGATTCCACGTTCTTACGGAGGACCTAGAAAAGAATTAGAGGTGTGCTATCCAGCGGAAGAAACGCCACAGTGGATTAGTTTATACATCAAGTGACCAAGTAGAGTTCCATCCATTTTCTCAATTTCATCCTGGAGCACAGGAAGTACCGTCCCAAGGCCTGGCCACCACTGACTGCTGCTGTGTTTGGCCTAGGATTTGGAGACTAAACCTAGTAGAAATCATTGTAACTTTTCAAATTACTTTCCCCATTGCATTCTCGTCTCCCAGCACCCCCCACCATGAGTCTGTTGCGCAGAGGATGCTCACACCACAAGGAAGATGGCAGGAGACGGGGCGGCTGCTCTGTCACTTCAGGGGTTGAAACTGGGACCAGGCCCTAGAGGGCTGGGAGAGGCCCTGGTCTTCTCTGCTGGCTCTAGGTACACACAGCTCACCAGAGTCCAGCTCTCTAGCTACAAAGTTAGGGGGAGCAGGTTGGTGGCAGCACACAGGGCGTTCCTGAGGCAGGGATCTTCCGCTGTGCGGAGCACCTGTGGGGGCTGCCAGAGGTGTTGATTCTCAGACCCCCACCCTCAAACATCCACTGTGTTTCAGGAGATGAGTGGGGGGCTGGGAGTCTGGGTGTAACCAGCATAGCTGGTCCAGTTTGGGAATGACCAACTAGTGGCTGTGAGGTCCCTGCTTTCTCTCTGGCCTGCTCGGAGGGGCTGCTTCCTGAAGGGGTTGTGCTACCATCTCCCTTGTTTTCCCTGCTCCCTCCAGGCTTCCAGCCTCAAGGACTCTAGTACCAGTGATGGGTCCTCTGCCTCCTAGGTTCTGGGCTCCCATTGGTCTGGAAAAGGGTGTCCTACCCTACTTTTTGCCAGGCCCAGACCTGTTGATGACCCTTGACAAGGGAAGTCAGGGCCAAGAACATGTGTGACTGTTCTCTCTGGGCCTGGCCAAACAGGTGGGGGTGGGGTGAGGCTCTGACCCTGTCTTGGGATTCCAGAAAATAATAGGTGACTGTTTATTTAAATGTGGGTATCCAAGGCATTTGGTTGTCTGCGCCTAATGTCCAAGTCAGGCTGGCACAGCCACCGGGAGAAGCTAGGGCTGTGGGGACTTAGTGAGTTGTCTTGAGCATTTGAGCTTGTAGGAATTGGAGGTCCTGAGTGGGTTCTGGAGACAGAGGGAGTGCATGGGAGTTCGGTGGGGGGTGGGGGTCTGGCATGGAAGTCACGTGCCTCCCGCTAGGTGGAGAGTCTTCCTTCAGGTCAGGGTACTGGTCTGACCTATCTCCAGGATGCTGCAGTACCTGGGCTGGGGACTAGTCAGAAGAATGGGCATGAGGTTTAGGGCGAGCTGGCTGTGGGATTTTCCAGTTTGATGAGTTGACAAAGACTGAAAGATCCCCATTCTGCCCCCTCACCTCTCTGAGCCCACTCAGCCCAGCCCCCTGATCTGGGGCTGGACTTCGCCAAGGGTGCTATCACTCAGGAGCAACGCAGTCTCAGGAACTGAAATCACAACAGAATTGCAGTGCCCCTGAAGTCTGTGTTTCTCTTGTCACCTTCTCTCCCAGGCTCGGGGCCCTGGGTGGCGAGTGGTGGTGGAGTTGGGGGAAATTCTGAGAGCCAGGGCCTTCCCTTCATGCCCTAGGCAGGTGCTCAGTGTGTAGCTGCAGACACAGGTGTAGGCTGTGCCTCCTCAGTTCTCCTTGGGAACTGAAAAACAGACAAAGGGCAAGAAGCAAGTTAGGGAGACCTGATTTCCCTACCCCCAAGAACACTACTTCCACAAGCTTCCATCTCAAGTTCATTGGTGTCTCACCGATACCGAGAAAGATGAAGTCGTCCTGGTGGAGGAATGCCCCTTGCCCTCTCAACAGTCTCAGAAGAGGAGAGGGAAGAGGGGGCAGTGAGGGCTGGGGTGGGAACGGTGTCTGGGCCCAGAGCGTGGAGAGCAGTTGCCTGAGATCTGCTTGTTTGGCTTCTTGGTGGGTGCGTGGAAGCAGCTTGGGTCCAGGGCTACTTCTGGATTCCTGTTTCTAGCCATGGGGGTTTCATGGGGATAAGGGGATAGTGTAGATGCGGAGGGTCCCCATGTCCTCCTGCTGCTCCTGGGTTCCTGAAACTCTTGACTAATGTTGTGCATGTTTAATTCTCTGTTGGCTGTGGCTGCTGCCTGCCTAGGAGCTGATAACTAATCCTTCTCAGCAGGTGAGTCACTCTCGGGGCTCTGGCTACTTCACATTTTGACCACTGTCCTGGGCTGCTGCCCTGAACTGGGCCAGAAGAGAGGGCTTGTCCATTTCACCTCCTACCCTATTGCTCATCCATGTGTATCCACATAGGGTGGCATGCAGGAGGGTCCCCAAAGAGGAAAAGAAATGTAGAGGGGGCAGTGCAAGATGCTGCCAGCAGTGGGGCTGACTGGGGGAGGAGGAAGCACTGCCAGCTTTCCTACAGGACTGAGCAGGACTGGCACTGCAGAGCTCCAGGGGAATAATGGCCAAAGATAACGATGTGAGCAGCGGCCCCTGGAGCTGTGTGTATAGGACATATGTTTGGAGGAAGCTTCCAGAGTAAGAAAAATACACCAGACAGCCCCCCATCTCCCTCACCAGGGCCCAAGGGAAGAAAGGGGTAGAATCTTTGATTTCTTGGGAATCTTCTTGCTAGAAGCGCAGAGGGGAGGATTCTGCTTGAATTTTTGCCTTGGTTTCTGCATCTCTGACCATGTGGATGCCCTTTATCCTGGGCACCTTGGGCTGCATCTGAAGTCCTGGGAGTCCAGGACTATGGCCTTAGGAGGGCTTGGACCAACCTCTCAACATCAGCTTGCACAGACTCTCTGGGAAGAGGGAAGCATGAGTGGGGCTTGATCCCGTGGGGGACGTGGTAGGTCATGTCACACTGCCCAAAGCGCAGGGATAAGTCACACCTTCCCCCATTAGAGTGGCCTTTCCCTAAGTCATCAAGAGAGGGTGATTTCTAAAAGGGGGGCTCTTCACTGTCTCCACCGACCCTATCTCATGGTGAAGTCTCAGATTCCTGTGAAAGCTGGTTATCAAACACCTTCCTCTCCCTCCTGTCTTTTTCTTTCCTTTTCTCTCTTCCCCTTTTATTGTAAGCATCCCCAGATTGGTAGGAGGGTGGCTCCGTGGGGGTGGGCAAGAACATGGTGTGCACCTCAGTGCTCTCCCTGGACTCACTGTTTGCAGAAGGAGTTGGGCTCCACTGAGGACATCTACCTGGCCTCGCGCAAGGTCAAAGAGCTGTCGGTCATTGATGGCCGGAGGGCACAGAACTGCATCATTCTTCTCTCCAAGTACGTGGTAGCCCTGCCCCCAAGGCCCTGCCAGGAGAGGGTCCCGCGGGAGGGAGTGGAACCAAGGAGCATGGGGCCAGGATGGGGCTAGTGCAGAAGGTACTTGAACTGAATGTCTAGCGAGGGGTGGCAGAGGAATGGGGTGATGGCAGTCTCTGGCTTCCTCCTTTGCTGTCCCCTGGGATAGGAACAGGCCCTGATCTAGAGCCTTCTCCTGGGAGCCCCTGTTAAGCAGCAGCCTGAGGCTCTGCAGACAGGAAACTGCCCCAGTCACCAGGCCCTGACCAGCCTGGTCAGCGTCTGGCAGCTAAGTTGCTCTAAGCCCGTAGAGGGCCCCCCTGGGCTTAGGCCACAGAGCAGCATGATCTCAGCCTCTAGGCATTTCCCGCCCCTGCAGAACAAACAGGGCAGTATCTGCACCACAGCACAGCCTTCCATGCTGCGCCACCCCCCCCCCCCGCCAGGGCAGGGGAGCCCCCTCCCATGCTATTCTTAGTGTACCCCTGGTTGCTTCTGGGACATTTGACCCCCTGTGCTCCCAAAAGGCCCAGGCCTCAGTTTCTTTCATTTGATGGTGGGATATGCTGAATTATCAGGGCTCTCAGTGGGTCTGCATGTGGAGGGGACAGGGAAGGGCTGTGACAGGCATATGGTGGGACTAGCTTCTCCCTGTCCCAGACAGCAGGACTGATTGGAGCAGCTGTGGGAGCCAGGCGCTGTCAGAGACTGAGAGCAGCAACTCTTTCTCCTGAGAATGACAGAGGGAGGAGATTGTCCCCTCAGAAGTCCCCTCCTCCCATGGTGATGCTGTAGATCTTTTAGGCCTGAGGAGGATGAGAAGGACGATCAGAAACCCCATGTCCTGTCCTTCAGTCTGCACTGAATATATATGTCCCTTCTATTCCCAAATGCTCCCATCACCTCTGACAAAATCTCGAACAAAATACCAGTGATTCCAGTCTCCACTGAGACCCAAAACATTCACTATCGAGTAGATGGAATGGCTCACATGAGTTTGGCCTGAGAATGCAAGGACAAAGCACTGTTAATGTACTCCCAAGTGCACATTTGGGACAGAGAGGTGGCTAAGGCTGTGTCATCTGGAGAAGAAGGTTCGCGATGCCCTAGCTGAGGGGCCAGGCTGGACTCAGCTCTGGGCTTTGTCTCAGGTTGAAGCTTTCTAACGAGGAGATCCGGCAGGCCATCTTGAAGATGGATGAGCAGGAGGACCTCGCTAAGGACATGCTGGAGCAGGTGAGAACCCTAATGGGAAGGAAGAACGGAAGAACCCTGAATGTAGGGGCAGCCACACCCCTTCCCTGCAGCTCCCAGAGAGGCTGAGACTCTGGAGTCAAGGAGAAGGCAGGCTGGAGTAGTTGGGGAAAACTCCATTGGACTAACCTTTCTGGGAGAAGGCTGGAAAAGGGTGCCAGGGATCTTTGAGACCCTGGAAGGAGGTCTCAAGGCAAAGTCAAGGCAAACAGTAGTCACATATGACCCAAATCTCGTCTACCCCATTTTGCTGTGTTTTAAAAGAGAAACCTGGAAAACAAGCAGAAACATCAATTGGACTTCATTAAAATTAAGAGGCACTGTCCATCAAAGGGTACCATTGCTCGAATAAAAGGAAAAACCAAGAAAAAGATAACTGCCACATATATATGTGTGCACACACACACACCCCTACAAACCAACGTTAAAATTGCAAACTAGCAAACTTAAAAATGAACAAAAGACTCAAATGAAAGAGGATTTTGAAATGGCCAGTGAGTACGATGAAAAGATGCACTGTGCCATTGGCTGTCAGAGAGAGAAGGGACCACAGAGGCAGCACCACACACCCACCAGAGTAGCTAAAATTAGAATGACAGACAGTGCCAGGTGCTGGTAAGGACATGCCGCAGTTGGGATTCTCAGTGTATTTTGGAAAGCTATTTGACAGTGCATGTTAAGGCTAAACACACGCCTACCCTATTGCCCACTAATCCCACACTTAGGTATAGGTGCAAGAGAAACCAGTAATAATACCAACTAAAAGAAATACACAGGAGTATTTATAGCAGCTTTATTTATAAAACCCCCAAAGTGTGAACAACTGTCCACTGATAGGAAAGTGAATAAATAGACTGGCATATATCAGGATACTGTTTAGCAATACATAAGTACACAGTTACTGATACTCAACAAGGATGAATCTCACACATTATGCTGAGTTAAATAAGTCCAAATGCAAAAAAAATAAACAAGACACCAATATACCATCTTAGCCCGTTTTCTGTGGCTATAACAAAATAACTGAGACAGGTTAATTTATAAATAATAAAAATTTAGCTCACAGTTCTGGATGCTGGCTAGTCCAAGAGCACCGGCATCATGCTACAACATAGCAAGGCAGCAGGCAGCACATGTGAAACACAGGAAGAAGGCTGGCTTGGAGTCCTCTTACTCTTATAAAGCCACTAATGCCATTACGGGGGCCCCACCCTCATGATCTCATCTAATCCTAATTCCCTTCCAAAGACCCCATCTTTAAATATTGACATGTGGATTTGGTGATTAAATTTCTAACATATGGCTTTTGGAGGATCCATTAAAGCCACGGCAAACAGAATGGCTTAGTTAACATGAAGTTTAAGGTGACAGAATCCAGTTGAGCTGAATTAGGCATATAGGTGACTTTCTGAAGTGCAGCAAGGGATCTTTCTAAGGGGGAGGAAATGTTCTGTACCTTTAATTTGGTTGTTCAGAGGACAGAAGGTCTTGAAAACTCAATGAACTGGGGGCTGGAGTGGTAGCTCAGCAGTTGGAGCACTTGCCAGGCGTGTGCAAGGACCCAAGTTCAAACCCGAGCACCACATGCACAACTAAGTGTTGGAAAAACAAAAACCAGATGAAGAAATAAAGTTGATTCTATCTTTCTTAAAAAATAATTAAAAACATAAAAACCTCAATGAATTGTACGTTTAAAATGGGTGCGTTTTATTTTACCTACAATTACCACAATTAAGAAAAATCATTGAGCTTAAAAAGAAAAATCATTGAGCTGTGGAAAATTACCACTTTTAAGTAATTACTTGATTTTAATTGAGAATAATGTACTTTACTGTACGCAAGTTATATCTGAGTTTTAGAAGGTGAAACTGGAGCAAAAGTCATGAGCTAGGTGCCGGCCAGCCTTCTGAGCAGGCTGAATACCGTCCGTCCACATGAGCACGTCTGTCCTTGAGTCCCCTCCCCATCTTGAGCAGAACACTGCACCCCACATCAGCTGTTCACCAGTTTCTGGTCTGACCTGTCCCTGCTCTTTGCAGCTCCTCAAGTTCATTCCAGAGAAGAGTGACATTGACCTCCTGGAGGAGCACAGACACGAGATTGAGCGGATGGCCCGAGCTGACCGCTTCCTCTATGAAATGAGCAGGTTGGGACAGCCATTGTGGCAAGAGGGTTGGGGCAGGAAAGGGGAGGGAGGTGGCGGGCCCAGGAGGGGGCTGGAGTTGGATCCTGGAGCAGGGCTGGTGGCTGCTGCCTTGCGATTAGCTCGCCCTGTCTGCCCTGTCTGCAGGATCGACCACTACCAGCAGCGACTGCAGGCCCTCTTCTTCAAGAAGAAGTTCCAGGAGCGGCTGGCTGAGGCCAAGCCCAAAGTTGAAGGTATGGCTGAGGAAGAGGGAGGACCGGGCCAGCGCTGGGTTAGAGAGGCCGCTGGGAATCAAAGAACAGGGGCAGAGGAAAGTCCTTCCTGATTGACCCCAAAGAAAAACCAGAGGCAAGGACAAAATTTAAACCATGACATTGTAGAAAAGTGTCCTTGTTTATATTAGCATCAGTGCCAACCACGAGACACATTCTGTGTCTTAGCATCCGAACTCTCCACCCTGGAGAGCATCCCGTCCCCACATGGGACAGAAATGGTGAGAAGGCAGTAGCACCTGGAACCCTGCGTGGCACAGGTATAGCTCACCTGTCTTCACCACTTAGACCTCTGGGCACTTAATTCATGCCTGAGCTATTAATAAAGTAGGAACTTGCCTAAGGTGATCCTGGAGGTGTCTGGGGTTCTAAAGCAGGGAAACCCCTTCAACACGGGCCATTTCCAGATGAGAAAATTGTAATTTCTGCCAGGTGTGGTAGCACATGCCTGTAATCTCAGCAGCTCCAGGGGTGGAGGGGTGTTGAGGTAGGAGGATTGCAAGTTCCAGGCCAGCCACAGCAACTTAGGCCCTGTCTCAAAATAAAAAGGGTTGGGGTGTGGCTCAGTGGTAGAGTGCCTGGGTTCAATCCCCAGTACCACAAAACAAAAACAACAAAAATGATAATTTCTGAGAACCAAGTGCCAAGAGAACCATGCAAGAGAAGTAGGAGGGTGTCATTTGGTCCTCACCACAACTCCCTGTGTGGGCGCCCTCAACGCCTTCTGTGCGTCTCCTTTCTCTTCTCTAATGGGGGACTGTGATAGTTGCCCAAGGCCATGCCACTAGATAAGGATGCGATTGCTGTTCTTCCAAACTCAGGCCTTTCCTCTTGTGCAGTGGTACTGCCCACTAGACCTCTTCCTGGGGCTACCTGTGGGGATGGCAGAGGAGGGAAGAGCAGAGAGTGGTAGAGAAAGACAGGAGGGCAGGGCAGTGGGCAAAGGCTGGGAAGTGCAGCAGAGCAGAACAAGGAAGCCTGTGTCCCAGATGCAGAGGGTGCTGGACTTGGGGCAGAGCAGAGCATGGGCCCCCCCTGCTGGACACCAGGGTCAGCCAGCACTCCCTGGGACCCCCGGTCCAGAGAGTGGCCCTTCCTGGAGGTGGTGGCCTGCTTCTCGGAGAATTCTGGGCAAGGATGGAGCATGCAGAGGACATTTCTGCAATCTGAACCCTGTTCTCCCTCCCACCACACCATCATACTCACACGTGCACGGCCCTCAGCAAGGGACCTGCAGGATGTGATTAGAGATAATGGGTCAGAGGGAGAAGGAAAAACACCATGAGTGAGTGACAGTCCCTACAGTCTGGTGGCATCGTCCCTGGCCGTGGGTGGATCCTATCCTCATCTGGACTTTCTTTTTGCTATAGACAGTCTTTGGGGCATGAGGCACAGATACAGTGTTCAGCCCAAGATGTATGTGCTCAACTATTTGTGTGTCCTGGCTCAATGGAGCAACAGTGAGCAATTGCCATTTGGAGCTTCAGAGCCAGAGTTGCTTAGCCATGGGGTGGGTGGGTTTCATCTGTTCCCACTCCTAGGTTCTTCCTGATAGTCTGTGGGTGTTCTGCAAAGTCTCCTTTCAATATCAAGCTTCACAGAACAAGATGAGTTTACAAGAGCAAAAGTGCTGGGGGAAGTTGTCTTCTCCCACTGTGCCCTGTGTGAATCACTCTCCTGCAATAGCGGCCACCGTCCTTGAACGGCCTGAGAGCTAGGAAGGGAAGAGATGGCCAAGTTGGATTAGAGTCAGATCAGATGCTTGATTGGAGACCAGAGAGAATCCTGCGGGAATTGAGTCATACTCTTCCTTCTAGTTCTCCCGGGAAATATTCCTGGAGCTGCTAAGGTGGAGTCTATCCCAGCTGGGTGCTGAGCTGTTGACACCCACCCTCCCATCCCCCAGCAGGGACTCCAGGTCAACTTACCAAAAGCCCAATCACCAAATTTGACAAATTTGCCAATTCTTCTATGACTATATTCATGAACATATTCTCAAATATATCCTTATGAATATGCTCATTGCTGAGTATTCCAAATTTACTGATTCTTCTTATGAACGCATTCACTGAATGTAGTCAAGATGAATATGGTTGTAAATGTAATATTCTTATGAATGTATTCATGAATATATTCTTCTTGAGTGTATCTAAAATGTCAGGATTACATAGGGGAGTTTTCCCATTTACACTGATTTCCTTTGAACCCCTGCCATTTTCTGTTTCACCAAAATTTTAGCATTTTTTAGGATTACTTTGCAGATTTTTCAAATAGCATATCAACCTTAGAAAAACTATCCCAAGGGATATAAATTGCCAGAAACTTTTAGAACTGTTTTATTTTCCCAAATACACTTTTTATTGAAATATGAGCCCTATACTTGATGAATTGTTATAAGGTGAACCCCGGCATGCTCACTACCTGGGGCAGGACTGGTGGGTTTCCAGATGCTGGCCTCCTCTGTGTATCTTTCTCCCAAGCATTGTCCCCTCCCAACTATTAAGGCCTTCCTCCTCTCCAAAGAGAGCAGTGATCTGGACTTCTAGATGAGTTATTTTTGTTTTGAACTTTATATAAATGGAATCATAGGTTATGAATAATTTCTTGCTGGCTTGGTTTGCTCAACATTATGGCAGAACATACAATTTTCAAGTGCAAGGTTGAGAGAGTAAAAGTATCATTCTAGTACGTATTCATAGAACAGACATGATCATCTTTCTATGCAAGAAAAGGTGTTTTCAAGTATGTTCTTGGGAAGAGTTGGTAGAGTCCGGGAAGGGGCTGTCTGGTGACTTGGCTTTGGTGAGTTTGTCCATGTCCCCGGAGCAGGGGAAACATGCAGATGAGAACTGCATGCTGGGAAGTGGGGAAAGCCTCTGCCCCACGGGAGCTGAAGATACCGGACAGCGCCTGGCTGAACTTCGTGGGGGGATCTTCTTGGGGTGTAAGGAGGGCAGCTTCCCCGGCCAGTCTCGGCAGGGCTCTGACCTGTCCCTCCTCTCCCAGCCATCCTGCTGGCCTCCCGGGAGCTGACACGCAGCAAGCGTCTCAAGCAGATGTTGGAGGTTGTTCTGGCCATTGGCAACTTCATGAACAAAGGGCAGCGTGGGGGCGCCTACGGGTTCCGGGTGGCCAGTCTCAACAAGATCGCTGACACCAAGTCCAGTATCGACAGGTGGGGACCTGACTGCCTCCTGGGCTTCATCTTACCCTACCCTCAACCTGTCCAGGGCTCACGGTTTCCCTCAGCACTCCACCTTAGTTTCCTCCTGATCCCATTCTCAGTTTTCTCCATCCCTTACCCCTGTCTTGTCATCCACAGAAACATCTCTCTGCTCCATTACCTGATCATGATCCTGGAGAAGCATTTCCCTGACATCCTCAACATGCCTTCAGAACTGCAGCACCTTCCAGAGGCCGCCAAAGTCAAGTGAGGGGCCCACGACTGCCTCCTCCCCATGGTCACATGCACTCTGGCCCGACTGGGCAGCCTTCCAGGGGCTGCTAGAACCATGACAGCGGCTCTTTTCTTTTCTTTTCTTTTTTTTTTTTTTTTTTTTAAGAGAGAGGAACAGTGAACAGCAAGAGAGAAAGAAAGAATCAACTTTATTTAGTTTTTCACGTGGCTTTCGTTGCTTCAACACTTCGTTGTGTGTGCGGTGCTGGGGTTCGAGCCTGCATCCTTGTGCATGCCAGGCAAGCACTGTAACTGCTGAATCACAGCTCCAGCCCCTGACAGTTTGCTCTTAAATCTTTACTTCAGTGATGCTTCCAGAAAGCACTGATAGAGGAGTGGGGAAGTAAGTTAGGTTTAAACAGAATGCCAATAACAGGGGCCTTGGTAAGCCAGTAACCACTGTAGGAAAACAGTGCTAAACCCACTAAGTGACTCCAGGTGACTGGTTATTGCACCTGCAGGGCACTGGGACAGGCAGACAGCATCCCATTTCAGTCATTGGATGAGGGCATCTTATCCCAGAAACAGTGCTCAGCTGGAAAATTCAGGGCCATGCACAATAATGGGTAGGCCAAGGAAATAGGGACAACAACAGCCTCTGTTACAAAAATCAAACCTGAACATGTGGACTGAGAGAAGTCTTCTCCAACAGAACCAGAAATGTGGTAGATGGCTAACAGGTATCCAGTGCTTGTTGCACATAAGGTATCTTGTGCCTCAGTCCATTTTATGTTGCTGTAACAGAATACCTGAGACTGGGTGATTTATTTAAAAAAAATGGTTCATCTGACTCACAGTTCTGGAGGCTGGGATGTCCAGGGCCGAGGTGTCAGGCTCTGCTCAGCATCTGGTTCATCAAAACATGGCACACGGCATCACACTGCGTGACAGCAAGTGTGCTAGCTTGGGTCTCTTGTCCACTTTTAAAGCCACCAATACCCTTCTGGGGGCTCTACCCCCATAACATCATCTAATCCTGATTACTTCCATAGGCCTCACCTCCAAACATTATTAATAAAAGTTTTCAATACAGGAACCTTTTGGAGACATGTTCAAACCATAGCGCCCTGTTAAAAGCTGATCAACATTACCAAGTGCTAATAAAAACACCAAACTGGGGCCACATGTTAGAAACCTTCTGATATGGGCTAGAGCAGTGGCTTGGTGGTTACAGTGCTTGCCTGGCATGCTCAAGTACACGAGAAACCTTCTGATATGTAGCATGCATAATATTTCTGAGCTGAAATGATCTACGCAACACACCTCCCATCCCTGCCTGTAGAAGCACCAACAGGCAGGAGGAAAGTAATTTTTCTAGGGCCACATGTAAGTGACCTAGGCAGAGCTGGGACTCAGGTCCGCTCACCCCCAGGTCACTGTGCTGCTCTCTGCCTGAACCGACCTCAACTCCTCATCCACAGCTTCTGACTCTCCTCCCCCTTCTGTCTCTCCACAGCCTGGCAGAGCTGGAGAAGGAGGTGGGCACCCTCAGGAAAGGCCTAAGAGCTGTGGAGGTGGTGAGTACATCAGAAGCCTGCTAGGCTTGGGGACATGCTGCCCGTGCCTGGATGTGAGGGCGGCCCCAGCCTCAGGCACTTCTGTCACCTGAAGCTCCTGGCCAGGGTGGAAGTACAGCTAGCCTGGTGGTGCAGCCCTTAGGAAAAGACAATTGCGTTATCTGGGGTTTGAATTTCACCCGCACAGAGGGGACATCTGAGAACGTTTCTGTATCACTGTCCAAAATCATGCCATATGGCAGGGGATGGAGTGAACCGTAAATCTGCCATTTCTATTTGGTTTGAGTGGATAGATAGCTGTGAACTGGCTAGCAGGCAGCACATGGGATTGCAGAGGGGCCTCATGGCCCCGGAAGATCCTTCCTCCTGTCTCCACCTCAGCCCTGGGCCAGTGGGCAACCCATGACTGACTCTGCTAGAGACTTGGGTATCTTGGTGCATTCAGGATGCCATTAACTGAGTAGCTTATAAATAAGAGAAACTTTCCATAGGTCTGGAGTTTGGGAAGTAGAAGATGGCATTGCCAGCAGATGCAGTGTCTGGTGAGGGCTTGATCCTCGTAGATGGCACCTTCTTGCTATGCCCTCTCATGGTGGAAAGGGCAGATTAACTCCCTTGGGTCTTTTTCCTCAAGGTTCTAATCCCATTCATGCAGACTCTGCCCTCATGACCAATCCCTGGCCCTAACACTACACCTCCTAATGCCATCACGTTGGGGCTCCTGTATGAACTTGGGAGACACTTAGTCCCTAACACCAGGGCTTTTGTCCTTTCATTCCTGCCCTGATGTTTCTCAGCTAGTACTATCTCTGGCTCTATGCTAGGCTGGCCCAGTATTGGGATGGCCTCAACTTTTTGTCCCTCACACCTACAAACTAGAAACCCTTCCCCTCTTCCTTTTAGGTAAAGGGAAAGCATGAGTGAGAAATGGATTAAGTATAAGAAGTACTCTTTTGCCACTATGGGACAAAGGGTGAATTTCAAATGTCCAACTCATTAGTCCTGCAAGGTGTTACTCAAAGTGTGGTCCAGGGACCAGTAGCATCTGCACCATCTGGGCACTTTAGAAATGTTTATCTTAAATCTTCACATGAACCGGTGCAGATTCTGATCCAATGGATCAGGGTGGGCCTGAGACTCTGCATTTATTAAGATTTCCCAGGTGATGCTGCTGGTCCCAGACCACATTTATATATTAAAACACTTGAAAAAGATGACAATGGTGGGTGAGGGAAGAATAGAGGTGAGTGGAGTGGTTGATAACTCATGGTCTTTGCCACCCTTAGGACTGTGAACTCTAGGTGTTCCCTCTTTCAAAGGCAGGCCCAGTGTCCTGGGAGTGGCAAAACGGGGAGGTGATGACCCTCAAATTCCTGATTCTTATCCTGTATTACTCTTCCTCCTCAGGAGCTGGAGTATCAGAGACGCCAGGTGCGGGAGCCCAATGACAAGTTTGTCCCAGTCATGAGTGACTTCATTACAGTGTCCAGCTTCAGCTTCTCAGAGTTGGAGGACCAGCTTAATGAGGCCAGGGATAAAGTAAGGGTGCCCCAAGTACCCCGTGACCCCAAGCCTAACCCTGAGTCCCACTGTTCCTCAACTCAGTTATATGTAGACAGAGGTCCTTCACCCTTTCTGACCACAAACAGCTCAGGAGAAATGACCAAGAACTGCAGAGCTTGGAGGAAAAACTGTTCCTTCACTTCCATAAGACAAGTGATCATATTACAACCTCATGGATAACCACACACGGCAAAGAACATGGTCACTTAGCAGGGGTCAGGTACCCCCTGCCTTATGGGTTTGCTGAGGGTTTACAAATCTACTCAACAATGGGGACATGGAGAGTCAGAGGGTGGCATGCCCACGATGGCCCAGCTGTAAATGATAGAAACGGGCGCAAATCCTGACTCTGCAGCTCAGCTTTGGACCTGGTTGCTATGCATCTCCCTGGCACCCACACAGACCCCATGTGTGGGGCTTTGGTAAAATGTAGATTCTTATTCAGGAGGCTTGAGTAGGGCCTGAGACTAAGAATTCCTAACAAGCACCCTGGAAGTGCACAGATGGCCGGTCCAAGCGGAACACTTTGAGCAGTGAGGTGTTTGTTCCTTAGAGGCTGTTGCTTGGGTTGAATTAGAGATGGTAGTTGTCAGTTCCAACAGGGGCAGGCGCATCTAGATACAGCTATTCCTTTGCTCTGTTCCTCATGTAACTCACACAATACTATGAAGTGGATTCTATTATTTCCATCTTACCAGTGAGGAAGTTGAAGCACAGAGGAATTAAATAAGTAACCCAATAAGTAAATGATCTTAGGTTCTTTTGACTCAGACTGAGCAGTTCCTGACCTCAGAAAGGGGCCTCCCAAGGGCTATACTTCATGATCCCAGATCTTCACCATAACAGACCCAGAGGTGAAAGCCCCTGCTGCCCTTCTGGCAGTGCCAAGAGTAGAGCAGGTGAGGCCTTGACTTTGCATCAAACCCGGTCAGATCCTGGTTAGCCCAAATCCCACCTCCCCAGGTGTCAGCTGCAAGCCTTCCCCTGACCTTGTTCTTGGGCTTGTGGTAGTGGGCTCTCCCTCTTCCTATAATCCCCAGTCTTTGTTCTGGCTGGAACCCAGCTAACCATCCAGCTGAGTCCACCTCGACAGGTGACTCTGCCAACCTGTTCCCTCCCTGCAGTTTGCCAAAGCACTGACGCACTTCGGAGAGCAGGAGAGCAAGATGCAACCGGACGAATTCTTTGGCATCTTTGACACCTTCCTTCAGGCCTTCTCAGAGGCCCGGCAGGACCTGGAGGCCATGAGGAAGAAGAAAGAGGAGGAGGAGCGGCGGGCGCGCATGGAAGCCATGGTGAGAGGCTGGCCCAGGCCGGGAGGGTCTGAGCAGGTGCCACCTGGGTAGAGGATGGCTGGGGTGTGAGCGGGGCAGGGCCTGGAATGTCAGTCCTGGAAGAGAGCAGTGTGCTGAGGGGGTTGGGAAAGTGAAGCACCTCTAATCCAGGGTAGCCCCCAGTAGCGGGGCATCTGCGCCGCCTCAGCCCCTGTCCCTGAGGGGGCTGCAGCTTCTCCCCTCACCCCCAGCTGAAGGAGCAGCGGGAGCGGGAGCGGTGGCAGCGGCAGCGGAGGGTCCTGGCTGGCAGCGCTCTGGAGGAAGGAGGAGAGTTCGACGACCTGGTGTCAGCCCTGCGCTCCGGGGAAGTGTTCGACAAGGACTTACGCAAGCTCAAGCGCAGTCGCAAGCGTTCAGGGAGCCAGGCCCCAGAAGTGACGCGTGAGAGGGCCATTAACAGGCTAAATTATTGACCTGGGGACTGGCAACATAAGTGGCCAGGAGAAAGGGACAGGCCAAGAGGGGCTGAGTGGAGGAGGCGGTGAGACAATTTGGTGCTGGGATCGGAGCCCTGGGCTGGGCCCTGCGGAGGGGCTGTGTGTGGCTGGACCTGGTGTCTCCCCACACTTACCTGAAGGGATACCTCCCATCTCCTTCACATCATTCTTTCTATATCCTGGCTCACCAGGGTCATTCTCTAAGGTTGGCAGGACCTGGCCAGGTAATCCCAGACCGAGAGGGACCTATCCCTGCTTCCCATGCTGGGCATACACATATTGGCACAGAACTGATCCAGATCTGTACTGGAGAGGTCCATGGACCTCGTTCTAATCTCTTGTGCAGTGGGGAGTAACGGTGGGATGGGCCCACGAGTCAGGAGGAGGAAATTCAGGTTCCCATTGCTGAAGGGGCGCAAGGGCACATTAAGCTCAGAGTCAACTTTCTTCTTGGATGGAAACAGAAGAGGCAATACGTATTCCAGCTAGCTCAGCTATGGAATGTTCCAGAAAAGTAACAAACTTGAGAAGATGAGGGTGATGCAGAGACCAAAGCCAGCAAGACAGAGTAGCAGTGCCTGTTTCCTGTAGCACAGGTCCTTAGTCTCTTACATGTCTTCTCTCCCCCTTCCCGATCCCTATAGCCATCCTATCCACTAATTCACGATCCAGAACACTCACCCTTGGGTTCCCAGGATTATGGCTCACTACAAGTCTGTTAAGGGAGGGAGTTTAAGAAAATGTCATGTGTTCTCACACTTCGTGCCTTGGGCATAGGGACCCTGTGACAACTCCCTATTGTCCTGAAGCGAGACAGTCACCTTACGTGTTGCTAGAGTTCCTGTCAGCCCCTCGACAGAGGGTGACACTGAACACCTAGTTAGTTCCATGTAAGAGCTTTCTGGTCTACCACTTAAAATTAATCACTCAGCCTGCAACCCTTCTGAACACCTGCCTCAGGGCAGCAGCCACAATAACCTTCCACCCTGGCCATTCTGCAAGGGACTACTTGGAACCATGAGTACTTGGCTGAGGCTGGCCCTGGGAAGTTGGTTCCTGAGGGCCAGAGCTACCCTCTGCATTCACATGTCATTCCTAGGGGTGGTCCCTGCTAGAGGGATTCAAATGGGGGCCCCTGGGAGAAGGGCAGGCAGGGGACACTGGGGAGATGGGGACAGAAGGCAACCTGCTTCCTTGCAGAGTACACTGCTTGAAGGAGCCAAGGAGGAAGGCTGGAAGGTGGCTGCCCCCTCCATCTCTGGTGCTCAGTTTGATTCTTCAACCTGACTTGCAAGGAGCCTGTTCTGGTCCTCCTGTCCACCACCCTCATTTTGTCCATCTTGAGCTGTGCTTGCCATGTGAGCAGAACGGCTAGGTCTGGTTGAGTTTTCTTCTAGAGGTGGGTGAGGTCAACTCTCTCAAGGCTCATGTTTTTAATACTCCACTCATCTGCGAGGCTAGTCCTGCCTGGCCTGCACCAGCAGGTGGCTCCTGGTCCTCCTGCCATTTCTTTTATGGTTCTTACCTTCCACCTTAATCCTCCTGGCTCAGGGTCATTGCCAGTGGAGACTGGTGAACTGGGCTCACTCTTCAGCTGCCTATCTTCTGTCTTTTCCCTATATCAGATTCCTGGGATGGGATCATAGTAGCTGTGGGGGAAGAAACAGGCAGTGAGGCCAGCATGTGCGTTGGTTCGAGGGGGAGGGCATGTGCGTTTTGGTGGGAGGGATCTGAGCAAGTACAAGCCTGGCCAGCACAGGTATGAAGAGGCCGTCCTGGGACCCGGATGAGGGCATGGAGGAGGCTTCTAGGAACAACAGTTGCTGAGAGCTTTGATACATCCATCTGCACCCAAGGAGCCTCCGCTGCAAGAAGTGGGCTCTGGAAGAATGGGGCCTGCTAAGTAAGGTCTGCTCCCAAACTGACTGGGTTGTCAGCCAGGGACAGGCGAGGGCTCCACTTCTGTCCAAAGGTAGTTGTCCATTCCCAACTACCATGGAAGATTGGGTATGCACCAACAAAGACAAGGCATATGGAAGCTGTTCAAGATACATTAAAGGCAGAGTTTGGCTTACAGAGGACACACATTGTTCTAGAGCCCAGCTTTCTCACCCCCCAAAGATTTTTTTCTATTTATTTTCTGGATCTGGCCAGTGGATCTGGTAGTAGACGCCACTGTAGCCAGATCTCTGACAGTGCCTTGGACCATAGACCATCACTGTCAACCCAACAAGGCCAAGTTGGTCCTTGATGTTAAGTGATTAAGCCTGTTAAAATGTTCCTTGGTTTTGCTTTCCCCAGGGCTCTTCTGACCCTCCTATCCCTTTGGGTAAATTTCTGTAGCTAATTTTATGTCCACTGTAAAATTCAAATTCATAGTCAACCTCATGTGACCCTTCTCAGCAGCAGGACTGACTCCCCATCTCATGATGGACGTGTTTAGGGGAGTAGGAAGAGAAAATTCTCTAGATGGATGAGAGAGGGTCTGGTCTGGGCTCTCCCCACACCCCCTCACATTCCCACCTACTGGGTAGCCATGGCCATCTCTCTCCACCCTCTACCAGAGACCTCTACCAAACTTCACGGCAAGGCTGCTCTCACCAGCTGTCTCAAATGAGAAATGAGGCTCATGTACAAAATTTGCAGTGTCCTTTTTACCTGCACCTTTTTTTTATAAGAATATAT
This sequence comes from Aplodontia rufa, assembly GCA_004027875.1. Lineage (NCBI taxonomy): Eukaryota > Metazoa > Chordata > Mammalia > Rodentia > Aplodontiidae > Aplodontia > Aplodontia rufa. The sequence goes on along the minus strand of PVKS010008721.1, from coordinate 48,479 downwards.
TGTAATACTAAAAAATATTAAATCCATACCATCCCTATCCAGGCTGTAAGAAACATGTGCTTCTTCCCAGGAGGGGATTGATGTGGGCTGGGGAGTGGGCACAGCCAGTGGTATGCTAGAGCCAGCTGGTCCCAGATCCACGAAAGCCAACTGTTCCATTTTTAGGAATTTTACAACTCATTTGATGTTATACATAGAGCTAAAATTGGGAGTACTTGCAACAGGATTGTTTTCAGAGAGCTGGTTCAACCTTGGCAAAGGGGAGGCAGGCCAAGGGCACCACCGAGGTCAGACCCAAAGAAGCCCGTACACATTAGAGAACCCAGCAGGTCACGCCAGCGTTTGGAGCATGAAAACCAGGAGCCTCTAATCTCTAAGAGCTGGGGATACAAGCAAGACACCCCTCCCCATCTGACAAAATTCCCCTAAGGGCTCATTTCTATACCTCCCACTCCCCACAGCGGGAGGCGTGTGGAGATGATGCCCCCTCTTCTCGTGGGGTGAGGGGGAGTGAAACCGTAGCAGCCCAATGCTCCCCCCCCCATGGATCCAGTCCTTGTTCTTGCAACTCCAAAGCTGGCATCGTGGCTTTATTTGTGTTGTGAGGGTGAAGGGCATCTTCAACTCTCTTCGTTCCCTGATATCTTCCAGAATAAAGAGGTGTGTGGGTAGATTGGCAGTGAGCAGGACTATGTGAGGGTAAGTGGTCAGCCAGGGATCCCCACATATGCATCCCATTTAAGAGGAGGGGTTGAGGAAAGGGAGTGGGCAGGTTAGTGCCACTGTCAGCCAAAAGAAGCCTGCAGGGTTGGTGGTGCACAGACTTGGGCAAAAAAGAAGGGACAACTGGCTCTTTGGAAGGAGAGATGGCAGGGATGAAGGGACAGGGCAGGGCCGTGGCTTCACAAGCTTGGAAAGGCAGAGTTGCTCGAGAGAGCTGCGATACATTCTTTAAGCAAGCTTGTGCTTTTCCTTCCTCAAAGTGGGTTCCTCTACTTAAAGAGCCCTTATTCTCTCCTCAGGGAATGAGGAGAAGTGAGAACCCAAAATGAGAAGTAGTTATGGGCTGGGTTTCCTGAAACCAGTGTCTTCAACAGTCCACAAGTCACATGACCTGGTTTCCTGGTCACCTAGTGATGACCTCTGCAGCCCCTCCTTAACCTCAGTCTTGGAAGACTTAAAGGCCTATGATGTCCTCTCTGCATAAAGGGAAGCTTACTCGTTGTTATAAATCATCCCACAGCAAAGGGATGGGCTCTAAGCCCGATGGAAGTCCCCCCGCTGGCCCCCAGTCTTGCTGATGAGTTTGATCTCCCCCACCACGATGTCCCTGCTGACGGCCTTGCACATGTCATACAGGGTCAGGGCAGCCACTGCAGCTGAAGTCAGTGCCTCCATCTCCACCCCTGTGGGGCCCCGGGCCCGGCAAGATGCTTGGATCACTGCAGCATGGCGTGTGCTGTCCAGTTCCAGCTGCACCTGGACGTGGTTCAGGGCCACATGGTGGCACAGAGGAATGAGCTGGCTGGTCAGCTTGGCTGCCTGGATTCCAGCAAGCTGGGCCACCACCAGGGCATCTCCCTTCTTTAGCTGGTTCTGCTGGACGAGCTTGAAGGCCACAGGCCCCAGGAGGACCACAGCTGAGGCCACAGCCACCCGCTCTGAGTCTGGCTTCCCACCCACATCTACCATAGCTGCTTGTCCTTCTGAGTCCACATGTGTTAGCTGGTCTGAGGTTGACCAGGGTCCTGAGTAGGCAGCAGGAACCTGGGACCCTGGGCTAAGGCACTTTGAATTGGTATCCAAGTCTGTGTGGGAGCTGTAGTGTCTCTGGGGGGAGCTAGACCCCAGCCACTGTGGGGCCAGAGGAGGAGTCCAGGGGACACCACGTCCTTTCCACAAAGTTGCCATCTGATCAGAGAAACTCACTCTGGGTCTCAGACCCTGAACGTGGAGGGGGTCCCAGGAAGAAATGCTTGGGCTGGCTGGTGGAGAATCTTGGAGCATCAGAATGATCTCTGGAAGGCAAGAAGGAAGAGAAGAAAGACTAAGCCCCAAGCATCTCTTTTCCTACCTTTTCTCCCCAACCCTCTCCCTATCCCACCTCAAGCTGTCTTTCACATTGGAGAAGAAGGAATGAAGAACAAAAAACATAGTGAGAAGAAACAAAACAGAAGTAAACAGACAGAAGATGCCCACAATTCAAGCTTCTAGCCCTTTGCTGTTTCTGGTCATCAGGCAATGGTGGTGTAGGGTCATTTCTGGCCTCCCAATGTCACACAAATGACACTTCCTAAACTCTCTGGGAAAAAAGCATCTAGGGTCTGAAGGCTGAAGCCTGGACTGAATGACTTCTCAATGTCCCTTTGTTTGCATAAAAGAAAACTATAGTTATTTTCACCCTAAATTATCAGTAAGTTATTTTCATCTTCACACTCTTTATGAAGAGTTAGTAGAAACTGAGTTTACAGACAAGATATATATCTTTCAAGTCCCCTCAAGCACATCAAAATTGCACACAAACTGACAGGTTGATTCCAGTGGTCCAGAGGGCCTTGCAAACTTCGCGGGCTCTTGCTATTATTCATATGGTAGGCAAGGGACCAACAGCACCAGTGCCATCTGAGAACTCATTAGAGATAAAGAATCCCACCCTAGTCCCCTGAATCAGAATCAAAAACAAGATTCCCCAAGTGGTTCATATACACATGGAGGACTGAGAGGCCCTGTCCTATGAACTCTGGTTTTATAGAAACCAGGCAAGTCCAGTAACTCTTCATAGCTGCCAGAAATGGAATTACTTACAAAGCAAAGAATCTCCTAGTTTCCGGCTTCCACACTCTGAGCCTGTCTTGTCAATATGAGAAGTGCACCCTCCCTTCCAGGGGCCCATCAGGGTGCCCGCCACTCCTTGCTACAAAGATGCCAGTGCACAGGTCAAGACCCACCACAGAGGCGCAGAGTGCCGGAGGGAGAAGGCCAGGGAGGTGTTTAGGCCAGCTGTTCCCTAGAGAGCTGCCTTTCCTTCTCGGGGTAGCGGTGTGCTAAGGTGGTCCCTGGGTTGTCTCTAGCCCACTCTAGCCTGCTTTCCTTTGCTTCAATCTCAGGAGAAAAGAACCCTTTGTTCCAGGTTTAATCTTTGATTTTTCTCTTGTCTAATGGTCCAATTTTGGGGACCGAGGACTGGGTATGACCCAGCATCAAGGCCGCACCTGCTCTAATCTTGGCACTGTGCCGGGAGGGCAGCAGTGACTTTCCAGCTCCTCATGGATTGGCCCAGTTCCCTAGGTGGGAGACCACACATAGCTTTACAAAGAAGTATTTTTGTTTGAAGCATGCTACACTTTGAGCTGCTGCTGGGAAGTTGGGAAGCTGACATCCTAGCCGTCTCCTGCCTGAAATGATGAGTAACATTACTGGCTGCTGCCTCAATCTGTGGCTGGCACAGGTGCACAACACCACCTCCAGGGCCCATGGTCCAAGAGCATGGGCACAGATAACTCCATATTGCAGAGGGGAGGGCCTTAGAAGATTCCAGAGTTAAGGAAATGGTCTGTACTTTAATCAGAGGCTCCATTCTCAAGGGCAACTAACTTGTGACCATTAAGTGGTTATTAATGTTCTGAAGTCATTTCTGTGGCATGTTTTATGCTGGGGAGCTACAGAAAGGGAAGAGGAGAAACAGTAAACACTTAAAAGGATAAAAGACAAAGGAGGAATTGAAAAAAACCAAGATGGGAGAGCACCAGGATGAGATGCAAGAGTTGAGTGCCTTCCAGCAGGGGCCCCACCCCGAAGGACCCCCAAATGACAAGGGTGAGCAAGTACGTACTGATGGTCACCCACCGATGAGGATCATGGGCCGGTTCTTCATCTGGGAAATATTGAACATGCCTGGGGTAAGGAGAGATGGGAGGGAGAGGAAAGCAGGGCAGGGGCAAAGGAGGGGTGGGAGAGGAGAGTTCACTGAAACGAGTGGGAGTGCTCTGTGCCCCGACAGCCCTGCACATGTGCTGGCTTAGGCACCCTGACAAAAAGCCCCACGTGCGCCATGGCCACGTCACCCAGGAGAGAGCCCAGAGAACAGCCTGGATGCCCAGGGCACTGCCTGCCCTACCAGAAGACAACGCATAGAAACAGGAAATGACAACTCTCTCTCCCCACCTAGTAACAGCCCAAGGGAGTTCCAGGATCCTCCTGTGCAGCCTCTGCCATGCCAGTTTCTCCAAATAACCATCCCCACACCCCAAGTCCAGAGCTCCAGGACCAAGTGGGAGCAGGGATGCTTAGACCCACCAGATGCTTCCTGGGCTTTCTCCTGTCTGCTCAGCCTGCAACCCTGAACCTTCCTCCTGCTGAGGAAAGCGTCTCACCATCAAGCCTGGCCTTCCTGCTGCTGCTGCTGCCCTTACCTGCATGGCGTGGCTTCTTCCTGCCCACAGCAGCCCCAATGATTCTCAGCAGCTCCTCCTCAGAGGCCCCCGCCCGAAGGTGGTCCCGCAGTGATACCTCTGAGCTCCCAAAGAGGCAGACCTGCGTGGGGTTAAGACAACAAGCCTCCCTCACCACTGAGCCTTCGCTGCCTGGCTCTGAGCAGCAAGCTCCATCTTTTGAGGGTCCCCTGGGCCTACTGTGGCAGGATCACACTCAAGGCAGGAAACCTGGCCATAAATGCAGGGGACAGAAGATGCTAGATGGAGGGGTCACAGAGGCTAGAAGAGCAAGAAGCAAAAGCAGACTTCCTGAGGCCCATGGCGGGTTAGTGAACACTTCATAATTTAAAAAGTTAAACAGAGCTAGGTGTGGTGGTGCATCTCTGTAATCCCAGCAACTCGGGAAGTCGAGGCAGGAGGATGGCAAATTCAAAGCCAGTCTTACTCAGCAACTGAGTGAGCCCCTATCTCAAAATTAAAAGGGGCTGGCGATATAGCTCAGAGATAAAGTACCCCTGGGTTCAACTTGCAATACCAAGGCAGGCAGGGTGGTGTACACCTGTTATTGCAGCGACTCAGAAGTCTGAGGCAGGAAGATTGTGAGAGTTCAAGGACAGCCTGGGCAACTTAGTAAGATTCTGTCTCAAAATAAAAAAATAAAAAGGGATAGGGTATAGCTCAGTGGTAGAGGGCCCCTGGGTTCAATCACCAGTAAAATACACACACACACACACACACACACACACACACACACACACGTTAAACAGATACCAACAGAGAGAGTGCAAGAAACCCAGCTCTGCCCTCACTTCAAGACATCTGATGCAAGGGCATCCTATCACATGGGTGGACCCCAATCAGTTGGAACTGAGTCCTCAGACAGAGCACACACATCCCATCTCACCTCAGTCTTTTCACTTGTGGACATTACCACTTGTCCTGCCCCTGTAGGAGTCTGTGAGCCCTGCTTGATAGCTGGGCAGCTGAGGGCTGGTAAAGATGACGCTGTGGTCATTCAAACTTGACTTAATACTTCCCAGCTTCTCCGAGTGGCTGGGCCCTACAAAACCCCATACAGTACCTACCAGGTGTCAGCTCTGCACAAGGAACTACAGAGACAGAACAATGTTTGAGAAACCCAGAGGTTTAGCAGAGATTGCTGGAGAAGGCAAGATACCAACAAAATCTAGGATAGAAGGTCCACTAGTTCAGAGCTGGGTGTTCCCATTCCTACCCCCACCAGGCTCCAGGCTCCATTCGCTACAGCTGGGAGGTTCCCTCTGTGCACCCTACCTCACAGGCTCCCCTCCAGCTGGCTTCTGCCTGGGTGATGAGAAGCAAGAGGAGAGACGATCGGGACATTTCCTCTCTACTTAGCCTCTCTGGTGGCAGTGTCCCTCTACAGCTGCCAACACGGCCAAGCAGGTGGCCTCTCTAACACCCAATCCCTCACTGGACCCTGGTGATATCACTTCCTCCCTTTTCCACCGAGGTGGCAATGGCTATGTGCTGCTGCTTATCAGCCTCAACGTCGCGCATGTGTTCCCTTAACTCCATACTATAAATAGCCTCTTCATTACACTCTCGGAAACCCACCTTCCCTCTCCTGTGGGACCCTGACTGATGCAGACACCAGCTGCACTCCACATCAGTTCTACGTTTCCAGGCCTGGAAAGCTCCCCCAACCTTTTCAACAAGCTTTGGACATCAAATCTGTTGCACCAAAACTCAGTTCCTCACCCCAATCCTAAACGGGTCGTGAGGCTCAGCAGCCACTTCCATACTTCCCTTTCCTCCTCTCCATGCTCCTCACTCTACAGCTTTCCTGTCTTCACCTCACACTCTTTAATATTTGGAACACTGCTGAATCGTTGTCTGATTGGTCTAGTCTTCAAATCCAGGATGGAAGGGACTCATGTCCCCTGCCTTGTTCAGAAATCTTACAAAGCCCCCTGGTGTCAAGGGAACCCATTCTGAACTAAGGTGGTCCCCTCACATCCGACTTCTATCAGTATGAGCCTCAACTGCATGCCCTTCCGTCCTCGCTCCTACCCTGCCCATCCTTCCAGGCCCCTGGAGGTGTAAGTGCTCTTCTTCAGGGCCCACCATCTTCACTGCCTGCCCTGACATGCACCTCCTTGGACTCACCAACGAGTTTTTATGGCCTTAAAGGGAGCAGGCTCTTCCATTCCCCCACAGGGCTGAGCCCACAGAACATGCTTATTACACGTGAGGAATGGATGCTGGCTTTAGAGCTGGCTCTGGCCTGGAGGATGGGGGCAGAGTACATACTGATCCTTCAGTCCTCTCCTCTGGTAGTACTGAAGCTGGATAGGGGATTCTGATAAATCAGAAGCTACTTTGGGGCCCAAAGGAAGAAAGGAGGGAAGGAGCCTGGGTCAGAGTGACTCAGGGGCCATGAGTTCACCGCTCCCATTCCCCCATCGCTGCCAGATGTGGCACTGCTGCACTAATTTATAACCTGCCAGCCTCCCCTCCAATCAGGGGGCTCAGTGGGAGAAGATGAGAACACAGGGTAGCCGGGATCCTCAGAGAAGCAGGGTATTCACCTTGAGGTTCCCGTCAGCTGTGATTCGCAGGCGGTTGCAGGTCCCACAGAAATGCTCAGACATGGATGTGATGAAGCTGACCTGGCCCTGGAAGCTGGGGATTTTAAAGGCCTACGAGGAGAAGAGCAGTAGAGAGGACAGGGTAGTCTATAGGGGACAGGCTCTCCCTCCCCTGATATCAGGACCCCCACTCCGCAGCCTTCTCTGAGGAGCTCATGGGAAGGTGGCCCCCAGGGCCCTCAGATGACAGAAGACTCCAGCATGGTGGATGGCTCATGCCTGAATTGCCCTACAAGAAACCTGCTAATGAACAGGGACCTGTGGGCAGCTCTAGAGATGGCCATGTGGAGAAGTGGGACAGCACTTCCTCCAGCCACCTGCTGGAATATAACCTTGAGAAGTGATTAGCCCATCCCAGCCCCTCTGCTCATTCATCCATGCTGCAGGGAGGTGGTCACAATGGGGCTGCTTAAACTGACCACCCACACAGACACACTCTAACCTCACCGCAGCCCCCCGCTATCCTAGAGCAGAGGCCACTGTCTCTGCACCCTGCCTCCTTCTCCCTAACCTTGGCTGTGCTGGACTCCTCCTCTGGCAGCTTTTCCAGCTCTGGCCACTTCTGCCGGATGGTGTCCAGCATCTCCTTATAGCTGACCATCTTCTTGAAGTTCCACTTGTTGCCTATATTTGGGTTGGGAGTAGCAGGGGGAGCTCTTAAAGGCCTAGGACCCCTTCCATTCTATGACTCAACTACATTCTACCACGTGGCACAGCCCCTTGGATAGGAGGACAGGTAGCCCCACCCCAAAGGGATGGATCAAGTCATCCCCACACTCCACTGGCACCCAGTGCCAGCCAGGCTCCTCCCACCATCCCCAGGGTCAGCAGTGCCTACAAGGTAAGCCCAACCAAGTCCACCTCCAGCTTCTTTGCCCTTGCCTGCCACCAGTGTCACTGACCATCAAAGGGCATGTACTCGATGAAGCGCACGTCCAGAGGGAGTCCTTTAGTCAAGGTCACAAAGTCCAAGAGTTCATCCTCATTCAGGCCTCGCATCACCACGCAGTTCACCTGGCCAGGGGCCATGGGACCATGAGTGCCACCTCAATATTCTATTGTGGGAATGACCTTTAGGGCTCAGGCAACTACAGAGGCCTTCCACTGGGGGACCTATTCTGTGCCTCTCCCCACCCAATGCTCCAGCTGGAGGATTCCACGGGATTGCTGTTCTTCTCCCTAATCTCTTGGGGAGGGATGGGGCTGAATGTGGAGGGATGAAGGATCCAGTGGGAGGTGCTGGCAGAATGCAGGCGGAAAGAAGTGGTGGGAGGTCCACTTTAGCTATGCTGGCCAGGGCCAAGGGCCATCAGTGGGCCAGGTGCCACAGTCCCATGGTCTCCTCTGCCAGAGGAACTGCATGAGAGTGGAGGGCCAAGTCATGGAGGAGAGGAAGGCAGGCGTCAGCAGCCATGGTAGATCCTCACCTTCACAGGGCAGTAGCCCAGCTCAATGGCCTTGTGGATGCCCTCCATGACCTTGTGGAAGCCTGCAGGGAGGAAGAAAGAATCAGGGATCCAGAAACTGCCTCTCCCCCCCTGCTGCAGGGAGCCCCAGAGACCACTTAGTCTGCAGAGGGCAAGTGTGTTCTGTAATGGGCCAGAGAATAAATATTTACAGGTCAAGATGCAAGATTGAGGATTGCATATAGGTATATGCCATAAAGTTCTTTTTGACTTAATTCAAGGTATGATAATGAAGTATTTTTTTTGTAGTATAGCTCTACAAATAGGACGGAATCACTCTTTTTGCAGGGATACTACTTTGCTTAATTGGGGTTCACAGTTAATGCTTTCAATCATCAATTGCAAATGTTATCTTAAGAATCCATTCTGGAGCTGGAGCGGTGGCTCGGTGGTTACGGTGCTTGCCCGGCATGCAGGAGTACACGGGTTCAAACCCCAGGACCCATGTACACAGCTGAGTGTTGGAGCAACGAAGGCCATACGAAAAACTCAATAAAAATTGATTCTGTCTGTCTCTCTCTCTCTTTCACTGTCATTCTCTCTTGAAAGGAAAAAATAATCCATTCTGGGTCCAAAGGCTATACAAAATCAGATACAAGGGCCAGATTAGGCCTGTGGGTCATGGTGAGTGGACCCCTGATCTTGCTGAACTCTCTCACAGTCTGGATGAGGAAGCTGAGGCCTGGGGGAGGTGTGTCTTGCTGGGGGAGGTGGTGTCCCTCTGGTAGGAGGCAAGTGTTCCACCTGTTCAGGAGGTGCTTCCTGCTCAACAGTCCATCACTGATTCACTCAGCATATCCTCTGAGTGCCAGCCAAGCCGGTGCTTCTTCAGGGCCAGTAAGTGATTACTAACTCCAGGCTGCCCCCACACCCGCATACCTCAGGCACCCAATCATTTGAGCACTGACTGAGGGCAGGTCTCTGTCCCCAGCCTGTGCAGTCTGGGTGGTGGCCCCAAGAGAGAGCACCTGTAAATGGCTGCTTTTGCTTCCCTATGGAATTTTTCGTTGCCCAGGGAGGAGGGTAAACGAGGCACGTGCAGTTTTTCTAAAATGTGCTGCTAGGCTAATCAACAACCAAAAATTCTTCTCTGTAAAGCGCTATCCCCAAAGGCAGGTGATACGAGAGTGAGAACGGGGGAAGAGCTCCACCATGTGTCGGGGAAGCAGAGACAAGGAGTGGGGAGTAAGTGGACATGGGGGTCAAGCCCACAAATGCCCCTTCCACTCCCACCCCAGAGCCCTTGCGGGTTCTCTGACCACCATACCCCCAGAGGAAGCTCCCTTGGACCAAATCCTCCGCTATCTTCAAGGGCAGCAAAAAGGCCCCCAGGCTGACTGGGAGATCTTTCTTCCCCACAGCATTTCAGTCAGCACCATCAAACAAGCAATGGTTCTCTGGGGACTTTAACTTTTGGTCCTTAGTAGCCTGCAGGGCCAGGGCAATATCACATGTGTCTTCTGTCCCCTCTATAGCAATGTGCAGTGGCCCTCTATAGAGGGAGAAGACCTGCTGCTTCCTCAGCACAGAAATGGGTTACAAACAGGGAGCCATCTACCAGCAAAGAGGATGGTGGGGCTAATACTGACGCTTTCCCCAAAGGACAGGGTGGAGAGCTGACTCCCTAGCATCCCTCTGATCTTCCAGAGTCCTGTCATGGACCAGCCCCCAACCCCAAGTCAAAGGGGATCCAGCCCAGAAGTTTCTACTCTAAGAGAAGCCAGGTCCTGGCTCAGGCAGACCCGCAGCTCAAGGCTGGCTCTATCTGTCCAACTTGGCCCCCCAAATCCCTCCTCAAAACGAGCAAGCAGGATTGAGAGTGTGGGTGTGCATGCAGCAGGGGAGAACGAATAAGGCTAACATCCAGTTGGGCATAGGACAATGGGGGACTGCTAGGGACCCCCACCCAGCAGGGCCCACTCTGGTCCCGCCATCAGAAGATGGTCACTTCCACTATGGTCTAGCCCACATTTCTTCAGAGCTCATTAATAAGGTGACCAACGCAGCGAGTTTGCCAGAGATGGGGCTTTAAAATTGAAAGGCTTTCGTTCTAGAAATCTCCTCAGTTCTGGGCAAACTGGGGCTGCGGTTGGGGAGAGCTGGGTCACCCTGGTCCATTAGCATTTAATCCCCAAGTGGTGAACATTTGGCTCATCTGTAACAAGTGACTGGGCCCCTCACTCAGCCCCAGCCCTACAGAAATTTGGGAGACCCGCCTGCCCATCCCCAGTCTGATCACCTTTCCTGCGGACGATGAATTCAAACTTGGCTGGCACCAGGGTGTCCAGGCTGATGTTGATTGCATTAAGACCTGCTTTCTGAAGTGGGGGCAGCAGCCGGGCTAGGTTGATGCCATTGGTGGTGACCCCGATGGTCTTCAGCCCTTCTAGCTGGTGGAGCTGGGCTGGAGAGAGAGTGCGGAAGGGAAGACGTCAGAGCATTTGCCTGGGTGAAGCCAAGAGAAAGGCTGGAAGGCAGGACTCAGTCTGAACAGATGGAGGGAACAGGGGTTCTAAGAGACCTGTTAACCAAACTTGGCTTAAAAAAAAAAGTGTAAGAATAAAAACATGGCAGCAATAACCAAAAGATGATATACTGACTGCCCACTCGGTGCTGGGTGCTCTGCACGCACTGCACTTAACCCTCACAACAATGATCAGCCTCATTTAGCAGAAGCTATGCGTTCAGACGTGGAATGCCCTCAAAGTCCCATGTGTCAAAGGTTTGGTTCCTAAGGTAGTGCTACTGGGAGGCGGTGGAACCTACTTGGAGGTCCTTAGGTCATTGGGGACATGCCTTTGAAGGTGGACTGTCTGACCCTAGACTCTTCCTCTCTTTTGCTTTGTGGCCTAGGGAGGGGCAGTTTTACTCTGCCACAGACTCCTGCCAAGATGTGCTGCCTCACCATAGGCCACAAAGAAGGTCAACTGATAAGGAACAGGAACCTCTAAAACTAAAGCCCAAATCCTTTCTCTTCAAAAGGTGAGAGTCTCAGAAATTTTATCACAGTGAGGGAAACCTGACCAACACAGTAGATAAGAGGTTCAGAAAAACTAAGAAAATTGTTTAAAGTCACACTGCTCCTAACAGTGCTGGGGACTACAGTCCTTGTGTACTGGAATCCAGGAATGTGTTCCTAACAACCGAAGACACAGGGCCCTGTGACTCTAACAAAAACAAAACCATGTTCAAAATTAAGTACTATTTGACACCTCCATTCCACCACAACCTCTTAGAAATAACAGAAGGATTTTAAAAAGTTCATAGCTGTGTTGGAAGGTAAGAAAAAAAAATGCTGTGGATGGCCCAGAATGGCAAAGAAATACTGAAAGACAGAAAGTGGGTGGGATCAGGTGAACAGGAGACCACAGCCCAAAGCGCACCCAGGAGAAGGTTCTGCAAACAGTTGCAGGCGAGGGGCTCGAGCAGTGGCTCAGTGGTTATGGCGCTTAGTACACGGGTTCAAACCCCAAGACCACGTACACAACTAAGTGTCAGAGCAACAAAAGCCATGTAAAAAACACAATAAAAAATGATTTTCTCTCATTGTCCTTCTCTTTTTAAAAACAGTTGCAGGCGAGCCGCGTGTGCCAAGTTTGGTGGTCATGTGTGCAAGAAGCAGAGGGATCTCGGGGCACATCGAGGAGGCTGCTGACTGGGGAATCACAGTTGCATGAGCTGGGCAAGTTGGCTCATCCCTCCTTGTAAGCAGGCGGAAGGAGCAGAAGCAATGCTGGAAGAGCAGGCAGCCTGCAGGGCAAGCCCTGAGCTGCTGCAGACCCCTTGGAAACGAAAACCCACAGATGCTCCAGGCCCTTATGTGAAAGGGTATTGCATCTAACCAATGCACATCCTACTGCGTCTCCAAAGCTCTCACGATACCTGATACAGTGCAACTGCTAAGTGATCAGTGGTCACGCTGCATTCTTTAGAGAGTAATGACAAGAAAAGTCTGTTGAGGTTCAGTACAGGTGCAAACAAGGCAGGCCTAACTACACACAGTACATGTCAGCAACAGCTTAACATTTTCTGCTGAATATTTCTGATTCATGGTTGGTTGATTCTGCTGATGCAGGAACTGATACAGAGGGCAGACGCTAGCTACAGAAAGAAAACACTTCATAGGAAGCAAAATGACACATGAGAAACAAATGAGCAAGCTGGAAAACTGGTAAAAGGGAATTCCAGAAGAACTGTAGACAAAAGAACAAAGAAAAAGAATGAGACAAAAAAATTAAAAAATATCCCCCCCCAAAAAAAGAAAAAGAAAACTCGTCTGCGTATATTCAAATCCAGTAACATCTAGAGAAAAGATAAACTGCGTGCCATTGCTGGGATGCTGGATGTCTGTCAAAGCCCACATGTTAAAAGCTTGGTCCCCAGGGTGGCACTATTAGGAAGCAGTGTAGCCTTCAAGAGGCAGGGCCTCAGGGCAAGTCAGGTCACCGAGGGAGTGTCCTCAGAAGGGACTGTTGGACCCTGCCCATCCTTTCTCCGTTCCTACTTCAAGATGAGACTGTGACCACTCATACACGCTCCAGCCATTGCCACACAGAGGCATAAGCATGGGGACCCACCTGATCTTGAAATTGAACCTCCAAAAGTGTGGGCTAAATAAACCTTTTCTCTTTAAAAATTAGTTGCTTCAGGTATTTCGTTGAAGTTATACAAAACTGACAAACACCGTCAAAATCCCCGCAGTAGTTATCTTTGATCAACAGGATTACAGGGGATTTTTTTTTCATTAATGAACAAGTTTTCCTTAATAATGTCAGGAAACAAACGCCTGTTGGTTTTCAGCTGACGTTGTGCTCGTGGATAGTGCCCTGACTAGATCTGGGTGTCTTCTGGTGAGGAACTAACTGAGTTTCACATGAGCACAGAAACCAGGACAAAGTGCTCTAGCAAAGCTGAACTGAGAACAAAGCAGCAGATTACCAAACCAACAGTCTGTTTTAGAAAAACTGCACAGGAATGCACACGTTCATGCTGTAAGAAAACAAAAGATCACAGAGCCTTCCTGGGCAGAAGTTATAGCACGGAACTTTAAAAAGACTTTGACCTGAACTTTCCCTTCTAAGAATTCAACCTAAGGAAATAAACAGGGACGTGAACTGTAGTTCTCAACAAGGATGTTTACCGCAGAGCAGCGCAATCCAAAGGGAAGTGGGAAATAATACAGACAGTCAACCGCATGTCTGGCTCATGAATTATCACGCAAGCAGACAACTCTGAAGAAGAACATGCAGAGTGTCGGGGAGCGTGGGTGCTAAGCTAGTAGAGAGAGCAAGTTAAAAACAGCGATTAGATGCAGAGAAGAAAGGCAGGTGGCAGCCCAAAGTGGGACTCCCAGAGGACACGAACCCGACATCCGCATCACCGCATCGGCGGGGCACCAAAGCAAATGTTAACAGCGGTTACAAATGGGCAGCAGCAATATTCTTTTCACTCATCTGAAATACACATACATTAAAAGAAAACAAGAATTTAAAAATAGAATCAGTGTGAAAAAGAACCTCACTCTGGCTCTGCCAACGGGAAAATTAGCAGTGGCCCTGGGCTTCCTGCACCAAAGCCATCCTGGAGAAATGTAAAACAAAAAAACAAACAACAAAATCTTGAGGAACTCACAGGAAGACAGACGTGCTGCTCTGAACAGGTGTGGGGCAGGCTGTGGCCTGGGCGCAGGTGGCTGGCAGAGAATGTGAGCAGGTAAAGGAAAGCAAGGTCGCGTGAGCCCTTTGCCCTCCTTCCACTGATGCCTCCACACAATCATTCCTGTCCCCCTACTGAAGAAACTGGAGGCAAATGCCCAAGAGAACCAGTTTGGGAACCCACCGGAGGTAAACTCAGGCAAGCTGCCAAGCCCAGCTGGGAAACGAGATGGGAACAGCAGGTGGGGACCGACCATCCCCTGCTCCATTCTCCCCCTCCAAAGCCCAGGGGTCTAGTGGATTAAAATCAGGGGTGACTGTCTCCTCCCAACTCTGCTTCTCCCTGAGGGCTTCAAGGCAAAGACCTGTAGGAGGGCCATTGCCCAGCTCCACAGAACGCCCTCCTCATCAGAAGTTCAGTGAAGGAGATCTTGCATCCTCCAGGCAAGAGGGCTGTTTGGTGGGGACATAACAGACATTTGATCCTAGGCTCTCCCCCTAGCTCCCATGCCCTGTTCCAAACTAGGATCTGGCCTTAAATCACTGCTATTAAGCAAAGCTATACAGAATAGCTGAAACTCTCGGGAAATAAACTCATGTCTAAACTAGAGACCCTTGAACTCCCGTTCCCAAAGAGCTCCTTTAAAATATATCAACAGAAAGTCTGAAAAAGGCAGACCAAGAGTGTAAGACAAACATGATGAATGCAGTAAAAGAAAAAAAATATTAACAATTTGGAAAAAAAAAACTTTTAAAAGTGTAAAAAAAGAACAAGGCAGAATAGTAAATAAAAACATAATTGTGACATAAAGAATGCAGATGGCAAAATCATGAACACAGGAGAAATAAGTGAGCAGGAAGATAAGACTGGGGAAGAGGAGGACAAGAAATCAAAATATAACTTAAACACGAAGGATAGAGGCTGGAGTGGTGGCTCGGTGGTTCCGGTGCTTGCTAAGCATGTGCAAGTACACGGGTTCAAACCCCAGCACCCACGTACACAACCAAGTCAGAGCAACGAAAGCCATGTGAAAAACTCAATAAAAATTGATTCTCTCTCTCTCTCTCTCTCTCACTGTTCTTCTCTCTTTAAAAAGAAAAGAAAAAAAGAAAAGAAAAATTAAGAAACACGAAGGCTAGAAGCAGGAGCAATATTTGGACAACAGATGTTTTAGGGGGAAAT
Organism: Aplodontia rufa; assembly: GCA_004027875.1. Classification (NCBI taxonomy): domain Eukaryota; kingdom Metazoa; phylum Chordata; class Mammalia; order Rodentia; family Aplodontiidae; genus Aplodontia; species Aplodontia rufa. The sequence continues at coordinate 33,113 of PVKS010008721.1, read as the reverse complement.
GTTAATGCACAAGAGGAACTATTTAAATAAATAATGGAGGAAAAATTCCCCGAATTTATGACAAATATTTTAGTATTAAAATCAAAATCTTGGTGCATGTGGTGTTATAGGACCTATTTGGGACCTGTATGGAATGGGAATGTTCACTCTCTGCCCTTTTATACTGGATATATATAACTTTCTTTTGGTTTTCCTAACAGTTTACCCTGAGTCTCAGATGAGACTTTGGAATTGTACTTTTGGGCAATGCTGGAACTGTTGAGACTATGGAACTCTTGGAGATGAATTGAATGCATTCTGTATTGTGAGACAGACATGAGTTTTGGGGAGTCTGCGGCAGAATGTTAACGGTTTGGATACAAAGTGCTACCCAAAAGGTCCTGTGTTAATGCAGGAATGTTCAGAGGTGAAATGTTAGATTGTGAGAGTTGTAACCTAACCAGTCCATCCTAGTCTGATGGTAACTGGGTGGTAACTGAAGGCAGATGGGGCATGGCTGGAGGAGGTGGGTCACTGGGGGTGTGCTCTGGAAGGGTCTATCTTCCCTGCAGCCCCTTCCCCTTCTCTCTCTTTACTTTGTGGCCACCATGAACAACAGAGCAGCATGTCTCACCCAGCCCTTCTACTATGATTCTTTGTGTCATTTTGGGCCCAGAGCAATGTAGTCAGCCCACAATGGACTGAGCCTCAGAAACCATGGGCCAAAATCTTAAAAATAAATAAAAGTGAAATTTCATTGAATGTCAACAGAACAAATGAGGAAAACCTTTTTTAAGATAGACTACTAAAAAAAGAAATGATATAGTAAAATTCAAGGAAATCAGATAAAAGTCAGTGCACTAATAATTTTCAGAGTAAAAGATTACAATACCTTAAAGAAGCATAAGCCAAACTGACAGTTTTCTCAACACTGATGCTGACTGTAAAAGAAACTGGGTGACACTTATGTATGTATGTATGCATGTGTGTGTGTGTGTGTGTGTGTGTGTGTGTGTGTGTATGCGGTGCTGGTTACGGAACTTAAGGTCTCATCTGCTTTGCAAGTGCTCTGCCACTGAACTACACCCAAGAGATGCCAAAAGTACAACACTAAAAAGCTGAAAGTAAAAAGATGAAAACAGATACAACAGGCATAATAAAGGCTGATGTCACTTCGGTAAAATAAAGTGTATACGTATTAAGACCAAGGTATCATTAAAGAGAAAGATTTAGTTAGTACATAATGGTTAAAGGTTCAATTTACCAAAAAGAACCTCTAAACATATATGAATCTAATAAAGTTGCCTCATATACATTAAGTAAAAAGCAACAGAACTCCTAGAGGAAATTAACACATCCACCCGCTCATTTGTCACTGGCAGACCAAGACAGAAAACCAGCAAAGACTGTGACAACACAAAAGGTCAACAATAGATTTACCAAGTCAGCTCCAACGGATGAAAACAGAATTCCACATCCAACAACTTGAGAACATTTTTCACAAATACACACAAAATATTCATGGAAACCACCAATATAATTAGGTGATAAAACAAGCCTCAACAAATTGCAAAGTAGAAGAATCTCATAGTTAACATTCTCGTATTACCACTATTATCCAACACTGTACACCTGAGGTGCTAGACAGTGTAATAGAACAAGAAAAGAAAATTACAGGCATACCGAATCAAAAAGAAAAAAAATCCTGTTTTTAGTTATAGATTATATAGTTGTTAGCACGTGAAACAAAAGAATTTGAACAATCTTACTATATTATTGAGGGAGAGTTGGTAGACTTATTAAGGAGAAGAAGAATATTTTAGGAAAAAAATCGTAGAGTACATTTTTTGAAATGACACCATCGGGATCCTAGCATAAAATTGAGTTCACCTCAGATGGTTAAAATAGGCTATAATGTAGACTACTCACGAAGGTGCGAGCAGAATGCAGGGACCCAACAATGTACGATCAGCACTCAGATTAGTGCTGCACTGAAACTTTAGGGATCCATAACCATGCCTGGGACCAAAGAAATGAGGGACATTAAGTTAGGAGTCCAGTAAAGTCACCATGGAGGATGGGCTGCTTTGCAGGCACTCTACAAAGGGAGCACAGCTGTCAAAAACCTAGCACAGAATAAAAGAAGGAGACAACAGAAAAGAGACTCTGAGCAAGGTAGTTTCTGAATAACGAGTAGGGTAAAGGAGGAAGGTGGCTCTGGAAGGTGGGAGCTGTGAGCTAAAATGCTGTTAATTCTTCTCAATTCAATGCAATTAAAACCCCGAGAACTGTCCACATTACTTGATAAACTGATTCCAAAATTTAAAAGGGCAAGGTTTAACATAGCTAAAACACTGTTGAAAAAGAATAAAAAGGAATTGCCCTATGGGAAATGGACTTACTCTGAAACTACAGAGATTAAAATAGTGAGATATGGGCATGAAGGCAGAAAGATTGACCAATAAAAAGAACAGAGTAAAACATGAAACAGATCAATGCCCATATGGGAAATTTACGGAAGAAGTGGGAACTGTTCAATACAAAGAATTAGAAAAAGTAGACATCTGTAGGGGAAAATATTAATTTGGATTCTTAAAAATCAACCACAAATGACTAAGAATTCAAATGCAAAACCTTAAATTTTTTTTAGCAGTAAACAAGGGCAGTTCATCTGACCTTACATTAGGTGTTTCATTAACAAGATACAAAAAATACCAACCATAAAAGAAAATATTGATATGTTTAAGAACTGCTACTGTTCAAAAGAATTATACAAAGTCTAGCTTATTTTTTCCAACTGGGAGAAGATATTTGAAACATACCAAATCAGTAAGAAAGAATAAATAACCCAGCAGAAAACAGCAAAAACACATGATCAGGTATTACCAGGAAAAGAAACACCTACAGCTGGTTAACGTGTGAAGAGACACCGGACTCATTCTTGACATGAAAATATAAATCGAGACCACAATGAAATATAATTGTACACATCTAACTGGCAAAAATCAAGAATGGTAGTGCAGTTAAGGAGGCAGCCTAACAGATCTCGTGAGATCTGGCGAGAGTGTAGAGCCACAACCACTTTATAAAGCAATGCCAAGTTGTTTTCTAAAGTTAAGTATTCACACATTCTAAGCCAGCAATTCTGCTCCTTGAGAAATTGTATAACAGGAAATGTGAGCAAGAATAACAGTGTTCAAAGCCGCACTGTTTACAACAGAAAAAAAAAAAACTGGAACCAACCAAACGCTCACTAAAACACATGACATCCACACGCTGTGGAACAGCAGATCACGGAAAAAAGGGAAGAATGACTCCGGATGCCACGAATGAATTTCACTGGCATCAGAACAGTAAGTCCTCAGATTAAACATATGCATATTTATAAAGTTCAAAAACACTACATCTGATTTTTTAAAAGCAAGAAAAAGATAAACACTAAACTTATGAGTGTTTGCTTCAGGTGGTGGTGGTGGAGGAAGATGGGACAGGATTGGGAAGGCCACAAAGGTGCTTAGAAGTTTACCAGAGTTCTTATTTTTAAAAAGAAAAAAAATAGGTTGGGGAATGAGTTTCCTTAGGAACTGATAACATTAAAATGAATATGAATAAAGCAAATCACGTCACATATAGACCAACGATGGAAAAAATCTCAGGAGCCAAGGATTATGGTTAATAGAATTCTACACAAGTGGAGTCTATCAAAAATAAAAGGAAAAAATTCACCTTTTTCAAAATCTGTCAATGGCTCCCCATTGGTCTAGGCTCTGCTGGGCTTTAAGCTGTGAGATCTAGCCCTTCTCTATAAGGAAGGAGGAAGGAAAGAAGGAAGGGAAGACAAAGATGGAAGGCAGGGGAGAGAGGGGAAAGGAAGTGAAGAAGCCGCTCAGCCCAGCTGATCTGACAGGGGCAAGGCATTTTGAAGCTAAGACACAGGCTCTGCAAACTCCCACAGCATCTCACACGTGTGTATTTGGCTCTCTCTCCCTTGTTTCTGTTGGGAAATCCTTAACTTTCATTGCCCAGCATGACAGCTGCTAGCCATGAGGCGATTCACATTGAGAAGGCAATAAAATGACAGATTTGGTTTCCCAGCTACATTAGTCCCATGCTAAGTGCTTGAGAACTACATGTGCCCAGCCGCTACAATATCACACCACATAGATACAGGACTTTCCCATAGTCCTGGAAAGTTTTAGTGGGCATCAGGCTTTTAAACCCAGCTGAGCTGAAAGGAAGGGGCAGAGGATAGAGATATGCTGGGGCCAAGGGGGTAGCTGCTCACATCACAGGCGATGGCAGACAGAGGGAGCCAGAGAGCTGTGTGGTGCAAACCCACTGTGGGGAGCTCTGCAGTACCCCCTGGTTATCAGAGGTTGGGAGGATGGCGTGAATAGGACCTCAGGCTCAGTTGAAACCATCCTTCCACTTCCCTGGGGTAGGATCCCTCAAAATTTTGACCTGGGAGGGTGGGGACAAATGTTAATGAACATCCCACCTCAGGGTTCCGCTTCCAGCCTTTGCCCCAGTTCTCCTTCCCACAACAGTACCTACCTGCCCTGCCCTTAGGGCTGTTTTGCAGTGAGGAAGCCCCTCTGGGGAAGATAAAAGGGGTCAACTGAGAACTCAAAGTGCTTCACAAGAGGTCAAGGCAGGGCAGCTGCCATTCTTTAAGCATTAGGGGAAGGAGGTGGTGGGGAGGAGGTAAATCCTCTGGAGCAGGGTCCCAGTATGCAGGTCCTTGTCCTAACCTGTCTACGTGGTTACTATGCCTTGCCCATCAGAACATCATAACAAGAAAGGGAAAGGTCCTTAAAGTGGATGAGGAAGCTGAGATGGGGGAAGGGAAAGAACGTGTACAGTTTTGCAGGGTCAGGGAGTGGAAGAATGGGAACAGGGCTGCCAACTTTCCTAGCTCCTCCTCTTCTTATTATGCAAGTGGTATCCATGGAGTGCTCAGTGTTCCCTGTGTGCATGCTCAGTCACCTTGTGTCATGCTGACCAGCCAGCAATCCTCCCTCCCTTGGCTCCCCGACAGACCTGGCATGGAACACTGACATTAAAGGTGGAACCCACACCCTGGCAGAAGGCCAATGAAGTGGCCTGAATGAGGGGGCTGGGCCTGGCAACCAGTGGGTTTAGACCTTTCCTGCAATCCAGGCAGTCTTTCAGCTCCAAAGAGCTGCAGCATAATGGGGTCAGAGTGCCCAGCATGGGAAAGCCAACAGGATCCCAGGTTAAGTACCAGTGGGCCTGGGGTTTCCAGAGGCCCCGGGCCCCTTCTGAGACTCCCACAGCACCTGGCCTTCACTCAATCAGCCTTTACCATATGGCTGGGTGATCCACCCCAGCAGCTGCTTCCTCCACTGGGCTGTGGGTCCCAATAGCAGGGCCTACAGTTTGGCTCACTCACCTCCGTGTTCCCTACACATACCAGGCACATAAGGAGGTACCTGTACTGTTTACTGGACAGGAATGAGGAGATCCCATCCAGAGTGGGTGAGAGGCAGCAATCAAAAACAGAGCCTTATTTTCCTTTAATTCGTTGCCTCTAAAGATTGGAAGAAAGGTTGCTCTCTGCCTATCCTCAGGGCTTAGAAGCAGCACAAAGCCAAGAGACCAGGAAGAACACCTGCTGAGCGCTGGGTACTCCATTCTCATTTCCTTCTCAGGGCAAGCCTATAAGACAGGTATCATCAATGCCCCAAGGCTTAGAATGAATTTTCCAAGTTGCCTAAAGATATGCTGTTAGTAAGAGTCAGCTGAGATCCAAACAGAAGAATGTCTTACTCCAGAGAACATGCTTTGACCCACCCTTCATTGTTCAACAGTGAGCTCCAAAGTACACCGTCAGGCCTGGGTTAGGTGCTGGGAACACAGATGGGAGCAAACCCTGCCCCAGCTACCTGAACTTCCACGTTAAAGAGCTAGATGACTGAAAACATATAAACACAAACAAATAATGCCAGGATGAGACAAATGTCATGAAGAAAATTAAATTAGGGTAAGAGGATAGAGCAGGGACTACCATGCCTTCTCTATAAAAATCCAGGTAGTAGACATTTTCAGCCTGTCTAGCCATTTTTGAAACACACTCTTCACTGTTAACTGCTTAATTCTGCAAAAGCAGCAATGTGTAATATGTAAATAAATGGGCCTGGCTATGTTCCAGAAAAACTTTATTAACAGATGTCAAACATAAAATTTCATGTTTCATGTGGTAGAAAATGTTATTATTTTGATTTTCCCCCATTTAGAAATATGAAAACCATTCCCAGCTTGCACGCCATATAAAAACAGGTGGTGACCCAAATTTGGCCCCTTGGGCTTGCCAGCTTTTGGGAGAATGACTGGGGTATGTACACAGGATGCACTTTAGACAGAATGGTCAAGGAAAGCTTTGCTGAGGAACTGAAATATGAGCAGAGACCTAAGAGAGGTCAAGTAGTGAGCCCCAAGTTCCTCTGGAAGGGAACAGTGAGAGTGAAAGGCCGGCTGTGTGTCTGCCCAGGAGGAATTAGGCAGTGAGGCAGACAAGAGGCATAGAGATCAGCAGGAGCCTAGGCATGTGGGCCCCATAGTGAGGACTTTGGTTGAATGAAACAGCAAGCCACTGGGATTTGGCATAGAGTAGCTTTGTGACCTTGGACAAGTTGAATCTCTCCATGCCTCCTTTTCTCATCAAAAATAGGAATAATAAATAGTACCTGTTGTAGGATAGAGTAAGCATAATGTCCAAATGAATGACAGCTGTCACTATTAATGTTAACATCAGAGTTCAGCTGGATGAGGCAGAAGATGGGAGGAGGTGATGACATCTGTCCAACTCACCCACGATGTCCACCACGTCTGGTCGGATGAGGGGCTCTCCACCTGTGAGCCGGATCTTATCAACACCTTCTTTCACAAAAAGCCGGGCAAGGGTCAGGATCTCCTCTGTGGTCAGCAGGTCAGCCTTGGGGGTCAAGGGGACACCCTCCTCAGGCATGCAGTACTGGCCTAAGGGAAGGAAAGGGATGAAGAGGTAGGAAATAGGTATGGCCAGGAGGGAGGCCTTGGATGTCCCTGCTCCCCAGCTTCCCATCAAGTCAAGTTTCCCTAAACCCTGTCCAGACAATGAAGAGAGATCTTACTATGTTGGGAGGTAGACAGACCCCTACCTCGTCCTTCTCATCTTGCCCCCACCCCTGATATGGTCTGACCATCCCTCTGTGGGGCGCTGGAAGTGTAGGCTAAAGGAAATCAACGGGGCTGAGAACAGAGTGCCCTCACCCTGGGGCAGGTCTGCCTAGAAAGGTCAGGGCCTTGGGTCCACTTTGCCTGGTGCTGTTCATTCTCATCCATCTAGTTGTGGCAGCCACTTCTCATGGGTCTGGTGAAAGCTGCCCTCAAATCCATCCTATCTATCATGGGTTCTGAGTCTCACTTCATGGGCTGGAAAACTGAGGTGCTCCTTGTAGAGGGTGAGGTATCTTCAGGGGGACCTGCAGAAGGGAAGGGGCACCATTTCCTGCCACCATTTCTCTAGAGCAGCTTTATCAGGGGTTGGGTCAAGAGGAGCTAGAGTCATGAAGTCCAAGTTAGTGTATTGGGTTCAGAATTGGATGCTTGAGCCTGGAAATAACAGGTTAACAGATATCAGAATGCTGCAAATGGAGTATGTTTTATTTTGTTTGGTTAAACATTTACCAAATACCCATGTGTGTATTTACTGACCTATGAAGTAAACATATTTCTTATTATGAGGCAGAGTAGGAAGGAGGGAGGGAAAGAAGAGGAGCAGAGAAGGGAAGGGGAGTAGGGGTAACGGGCAAAGAAAGAAAGGAGGGAAGAAAAGGGAGGAAGACCCAACTCTGAAAGTCCCTCTAGCAGGGGGTATACCCCCAGAGTGCTCCCTGCAGAGGATTATGCAATAAGTTCTCTGTGTGTCAGCCTGGCTGGGGTTGACTTGTCAAGGGATTGGGGCATCTCAGGGCTGGCAGTGTTGACCTCAGGTGCTGCTATATACATCACCCGCTTATAATGTTAACCAGCCCTGACCCTGGTCATGTTCTGGACTTTGAGAACAGAAGGAAAACAGGCAGGAGGAGACCTGAAGAGTTCGAGGTCCAGGACCCAATCTTAACCCTAAACCCAACCACGTTACTGTTCTCAAATCTAATCTCCAATAGGACTAGGGCTCCATAATCCTGAAGTTCAGCTTTGACCTCTCCCTAGACCCCAAAGCCTGCCTGACCTGGCAAGCAAGACTGGTGGCTGAGGAAGTTGGAAGAGTAGTATCGGAGGTCTGAGGTGGCTTTCTGGGCATGGGAAGATGTCAGAAGCAACTTCAGCAGAGGGACAGCAGCCCAGAGCGGGCCCAGGATAGAGACTCACATCGGAGGTTGCACTTCTCCGTGAGGGAGATCCGCAGGTAGCTGTGTTGCCGACCGAAGCTGTCTGTGAGGAAGGCGGAGAAGGGGACCAGGTGCTCCCGCAGAGACTGCCTCCGCCTGGACAGCTCCTACAAGGACAGGGCAGCAGGAAGCATGGGCAGGCTCCTGGGATGGGGGATGCAGGGGACCCACCTGGGGTGAACTGGGGTGCCCAGAGAGGAATGGCCCTCTCCCATCTCTTACATTTGGACAGCACTTCTTCCCGTTTATTTGGGACCTGCAACTTCCGGGGAGTTGGGATTGTCCCTCAATAGACTAGGAAATAGGCCTGAGAGGACACATTACCTGGACACCAGCTGAAGGTGGGGAATTCTGGCTGGGAAGCAAAGTGGAAAGAAGACTGGGAAGGGGTGCTTTCAGTCCTTATTCTTTGCCCCACCCAAAGCCAGAGGAAGGATTAGCACCTATTGTGTGGGGCAGGGAGATTGCTGCAGGCTCCAAGCAAGGCCCAAACCAGTTCTGAGAAAGGCAGCCAACCCCACTCTTTACCACAGCTAATCTGATTTGTCTCCTGCTCACCCCTTTCCCCTTTCCAGAGCATAGAGCACAATGCCAATGAGATCATTGCTCCATGGCAGTAACTAACACCAAGCATCTTAAAGTTCCCAAAGAATGTTCTCTGTTCACTTCCCATACCCACAACTAAGGCTGGGATGAAGTCCAAGAATACACTTGGCAGAACCAGGATTCAAATCCAGGACTTCTCATTCTAAGTTGTACATTCTTCCTTCTAATTATACAGGGACAAGTCCAAGAAGGTAGGATAATGACTATGTTTAGGAGAAGCTACTTTTCTAGAACCTTTAGGACACAGAATCACGACCCTGGTGCCTATCTGTGAAGTATACAGACAGGGGTCTGAGCTGGGGGCAAGAACCCTCATTTCTGGGCCAGAAATCAAATAAGAATAAGGTTATAGGTCAAGACTGTCTTGGTAGAAGTAGAGAAGCTGGTAGCTAAACACCTAGGATCATCCTGATCTTGTAATCTAGGAACAGATGGCCTCTGGCCTTCCAGAGGTCTAGGGTTGATATGGGCCTAAACCCAAGAGGAAGAAACATTTGCACTGATAAGTCCCTTAGCCCCAGTTACACATAAAAACTATCTGGGCTGTCTAAGGGAGAAAAAAAAAAAAAAAGCCAGAGATCTGGGTTTGGGTAGAATACAGAGGGACTGTTGTATTTGCAATCTTTCCAGGAGATTCCAAAGTAGAGACAGGTTCAGGAGCCACTGCTTGAATCAAAGATAGAAAGGGTATGAGAATGTGAGTGTGCATGCGTGTCCATCTGTTGGGAAGAGGGTGTTTTTCATGATTTTCTTGGGCCCATAAAACTTTCCTCACCCTACCCACCCCAAGACCAGTTTCTCACCTCCTTGGAGAAACCCCCATTCACAGACCCATAGGGAGGAAACAACCATCGCTTCTCTCAACTGCAGTCTGCAGTGGGTGATTTTAACAGTCACTTTCTCTTTTCCTGCTGTGTGAAGGAGGAAACTCAGGGGATGCACTACATCTAGAATCTCCCAGGGCAACACAGTCCAGGGTATGATATACACAGGAATCCAGGTTTATGGCAGAGAGGCTATGTGCATTTTAATCAATTTCTAATCACCTCCAGCTCTACTTCCTCACTTGCTAAGATGCACTCACTCTAACATAAGCGGGGGAGTGGCTGGGTGAGGAGTAGCCAAAATAACTCCAGGAATTGGGAGCAGGTGAGAGGACCAAGGAGCATGACTTGGCAGGAACTACAGAACAAGAGGATTGGTGGAGCCATCAGGGATGTAATTAGGCATGCCATACTCCCTTTTCTCCTCCAACACTGCATGTCCTACTTGCATTCTTTCACCATTTCCCCTTTCCCTTCAATCTTCTGGAGGGGGAAAAACATCCACACCAAAGGCATCAAGGATTCACAGCAGATTGCCAGAGCAGACAGGGACTCGCTCACGCGGGGCTGGCTGGGGCGAGTCAAAGAAAGGAGAAAGCTGCAAGCTGGCCACATTCCCAGGCCTCAACCTGGAACAGGCAGCTTCCAGGAGAGCAGCACTGTATATTGGTACCAGGTGCTGAACCGTTGTGTCAATAACAAATAGGCCTATCTCTAATCAAACCAGAAAGGTTGTGTAAGAGAAATCCACTTACACCGAATCACTCATGTCTCGGCTGGTCTACGCTATCAAAACGGGTTAGCCTAAGACAGGGTTCCCAAGCCTGGCCGCACATCAAAGTCACTTGAAGAGCTTCGAGGAAGTTCTCAGGACAGAACCCCAACCCAAAGATTCTTACTCCACTGCCTCCGTTATGCAGCCAGGGCTCAGCAGCATTGGCCCAGTGACACCAGGATTGGGTACTACTCTAGTACATGGATGGTAGTGGTGGTTTGTGAAGTAGGTAAACCTGGATTACAAACTTGTCTCTTGCTGTTGAGCAGGTGGCCTGAATTCTCTGAACCTTAATTCCTCATCTACAAAGTAGAGATAATAGTCCTATCTATTCACCTAAAGGAGTTCCTGGCACATAAGCGATTGCTGTCATTTTCTTAATGAAACTCCTACACTAGATGTGTGTGTGCACGTGAGTGTGTGTCCAATTCTACTAATGGCAGATGGCCTGCAACCGGGAGTTTCAGATCTGCCAACACACCACCCAAAGCAGGACACATGGGGTCTAAGTTCCTCCAAGACTCTGATACTAGTGTTACTAAACCAGGCTTGGCAGCCTTTCATATGCTACTACTACCTATCTCTTTTCTACTCCATACTCACTGGGATAGACAGGTAGGAAGGACCGTACTTTTAACAGAGGGACCTCACCCTTAATGGCACTCAACTGGAAAAGTAAAGGCCAGCTTCCCGACAGCTCTAGAGCCTAAATATAGTAGCAGGGTTACTCAGGTGAAAACGAACACATTCTAAACACAATTGTCAGTGGCCCCAATTTTCCTGTTATTAGGTTGATACACATCAGGGGTTCCTCAAACTTAATCTATTCAATGACAGGGCACAAAGTGCCCAGCCCTGGGCCTGGTTCTCCTGCCCTGCCATAGGCAACAGGTCAGGGCCTCAGGCCAGACCCTTGTTGTCCCAACAAAGCCTTCATGGAGCTCCAGAGGGAGAAAGAGGTGCACCTGGGCTGTGCTACATCCTTCACAGAAGGTTGTCTGGGCCACCCCAGGGTGGCAGGTTCCCACTTACCCACATACCACCATGACCCCTTTGCACCCGTGGAAGCTGTTCAACCTGTCTTTAGACCCAGCCAATTCTCACTTGTACCACACTTATCTCTCACTGCCACATCCTGATATACAAACAATGCCCAGTAGCTTTTCACCCCAGTTCTTACAACATACCACCAGAGCTCTGTAACAGGTAGAGACTCTTCAGGAAGGAAGGGAAGGTGGGACGGGGGTTTCGGGTGACTCTGTTCTTGTCAACTAGAAAGCTCTGGGAATGTGCAGATCATATATATATCATTTCACCTCTGAGATCCTCTTAAAGATGGATTTCTGAACCCTCCCCTACTCCATGAGCTGGTCCAAGCCTCTGAATTTACAGACATGAAGCAAGGGAAGTGACAGCCCAGGAGCCAGGTGAAATTGGAGGCAGCTGGAGAATGAGATAGAACTCCCTGTCCAGTGCTTAGCCTGCTGTTCATGTGACTCCTCTCCAGTTGCATTTCTTTTTTTTTTTTTTTAAACTGGGATTTAATTTAACCCAAGGGCACTTTACTACTGAGCCACATCCCCAGCCTTTTTCCAGCCTTTTAATTATTATTATTATTTTCAATTTTTGAGAAACAGTCTCATTAAGTTGCTTAGGGCCTAAGTTGCTGAGGCTGGCTTTGAACTTGCAGTCCTCCTGCCTCAGCCTCCTGAGTCACTGGGATTACAGGTTTGTGCCACGACACCCAGCTTCCAGTTGCATTTCAAGCAACCATAAATATTTGCTGACTCCTCTACTTGTACAGCTATGTTTAAGTACTTCAGGGGAATACACAGAAAGGCAGATGAGTCCCTGGCATTCAGGAGCTCCTTTATGCAGAGATCAGCCCTACTGGAGATGTCCAAGAGCAAATGTGACTGTACAGTAGACAGAATGATTATCCCAAGTGTCCAGGTGGGAGAAAGCTAACAGAGCACAGCACCTGTCAAGGGCAGCAAGGACAAGAATTATCACAAACACTTACCTAATACAGCACCTCCATGTGCAAGGCTTTCTTCTAAGTATATGCTAGTATATATTAGCTGCTAATATATGGAGCAGACACTATCATTCCCACCCTAGATGAGAAAATTGAGGGTTTGACAGGTGACTTCCTGAAGCTCACACATGTAATAAGGGGTGGGGTGAGATTCAAATCCTGGCATTCTGCTCCAGGACCCTTGTTCTTCCTGCTACATCATATCTGCCCTTGCAGTGAAAGGGAAGGTAGGCACAGCTTCTTTCCCCAGGATTCCCACATAGAGACTATAAAGTCTCTTGCTTTACAGTGCCTTGAGGGATGACTTAGCTTAGCCGCCTCACCTGAAAATACAGACACTACCCATCTGATTCTATTAAGGACTAAGTCACTGAGCACAGGCCCTCTCATGAAAGGTACAAAAACTTCCCTTTAATTCTTTAAAGATCCCTCAGCCATCTTTGCTTTCCCATCTTTCCCTCAATGAAGTTCAGAGTTCAAACACTAAAATTTCTCTGCTTCCAAACAATGGGCCTGCTTATCTTAGGATACCAGAGAGGCTGAAATTTCGGAAAAGCAGCAGCAGTCTGGTCAGAGAACCACCCTCTCATTGAGAAAGATGGAGAGGTCAACGATTGAGTGATCCAAAGAATCCCAGGATACACCCTATCCTGGAAGACTGGAAAAGAACAGCAGATGAATCTAAAAAGATACTTACCAAATGTATAAAGAGATGCTGGGTAAATTTTTCTCTAATAACACGACCAAAACAACAACAAACTTAGAACTTGTTATGACATGAAAGTCTCTGAGGAGCACTGTCAAAGACAAAGGGATCTTGCCCTAAACCCCAAACAAAGGCAGGAACCCCTAACCTGGAAGAGGCTATATCCTGCTCTGTAATCTCTAGAATTGGGCTGAAGCTTCCCAAGGGAAACAAAGATGAGGCAGAAAGAAAGAGCAAAGGACAGGTCACTGAGCCCTGTGCCTAAAAGTAGTATCTTGTTGTTGGTGACATTTTTAGTGTCACACTATGAAGCTGGTATCACAGGGATACTTTATCACATACTGGCACCCTCCACTCAGGGGACAAGGAGGGAAAATGTTAAGAGGTTGGATGTGAGGCAGGGCTGAGGGGTACTAACAAAACACCTCACTAGCCCGAAAATTCCACGCCTTGGTGGCTCCCATTTTCTGCAAGCTAAGATCTGGAGTGGGGTGGGGCTGGAGGCTCTGAAGCGAGACCCCAAGGAGCCTCTCCTGCTGGCTTGGCCGGTGACCCAGGCAACCCATATGGGGACATCACTCGCTCTCCGACTCAGTGCAGGTTCGTCCCAGGAGGAGCTCGGCGATGGTCCGGTGCTACTCGGGGTGAAGGGGCGGCATGCTCCGGCCTGGCCGCGGTGGGTGCGGGAGCGGATGCGGGCGGGGTGGGCTCACCTCCGTGGCGGGTTGCGAGGGCTCCCCGGGGCGGGGCTGCGTCACCGGAGCCCCGGAGCTGCAGCCGCGGCACTGGGCGCTGGACCGCAAGAGCCGCGCCAGCATCCGGGACACGGGCCGCGCCGCCATGGAGCCCGAACGCGGGGAGTGCCTCGGCGGCCAGCTAAGGAGCGCATTAGCCCTGGCTTCGCTGACCCGGGCGTCCCGGAGAGGGTGGGGCCCGCGCAGCCAATCAGCGACGGCGCCGCGCCGCCTTCTGGGAGCTGTAGTCCTCTCGCCCCGCCCCTTGCCTGCGCAGGGCGAGCGGTCTGGCCGAAGCGTCAACTTCGGGACGCGGTAATGGGCCGCAACTTAGGACGTGGGGTGATGGTGGAAAGCACTGTAGTCAGGAGAAAGAGGCGCTGCCTTGAGTGCAGGATTAGAGGAGTGCCAAATAAACTCCGTTATTAAGGTAAAATTTCAATGCAGTATTGCAAAAATTCAAAATCAATGCAAAAAAAAAAAAACCCCACTAACCATGAAATATTGGAATTTTACATAAAAATGAGACCGCTCCTACACTTGCATGATTCACTTCACTCACTCTGAGTTACAATAAGACATGAAATAAATAGAAAAGAGACATACAGGGAGGACAAGAAAATAAGACTTTATAACAGAAGTTCTGCATACTTATTCAGGCCTGTCACACTCTGAGTCAGTCTCTATTCCAGGCCTGTTACTCCCAAATTCTTGGGAAATCTGTAAATTTTACTTGTGTACTGTTAATTGGTCCCCAAGTAATTAGATTAAGCAAAGAGATACATCTTGATGAAACTATATTTTAGGGGACTTTCTGGTGCTATTGATCAGATAACAAAGATCATGCCAACCTAAAGATCCTGAGATTAACCAGACCACCAGAACTGTCTTGAGACCACCAGGCTGATATCATTCATACAAACCTTCCCATACCCATTTCTCACCAAGTTTCTTTCAAAAGATCTGGGACTCCTTTGCCCCACCAAAAAACACCTCTCACTCTTAAGATGGCCCACATTCTTCCTTGAATGTGTTTTCCTTGCTTTTTCACCAAAGGCATCTTTCTTGAGATGTCCCTCATTCTCCCTTGAATTTTTTTCTACTTTCCTAAATAAACATTGATGTCTTTGGCATGTGCTGAAATTCTTCTTAGTCATGTATGCCAAGAACCCTCTGGTCATGAGCCAAATTCTCCCTTCTTTCCCAAAATTCTTCTGGCCCTATGGAGGCACCTCTTTTTCATGACATCTCCTCTGCATTAGCCCAGACTGTTTGTAGGAAAGTCAGTTCCATCTTTCAAGGTACACTTCTCTAATCGTGCCCCCAAATGACTTTAACAATCTCGTCCTCTGTTCAGAGAAGGAGTTAATGGAAGAGGTGGGAGGAGGAGTGGATATAGCTTTTCGAATGATTCCTGCACACCACGCACTGTCGTAAGCATCCCTTAATGCAACAACCCTGGCATCAATAGAATGTTCATGTTGCAAGTGAGGGGACTGAGATTCAGAGAAACTAGGCAACTTTTCCAAGGACACATAGCTGATAGGTGTCAAAATTGGGTTTTGAATTGAGAATAATCCAATTCCAACAAGTGTACAGTTAAGTTCCAGTATGTGTTGAAGGGAGTAGTGGGAGTATGATTTTTCTCTTAAAAAAACAAAAATAAAACCAAAAACAGTCCTTTAAGATTTTGGATGGATACTCAGTAATGAATTTAAATATTAAGAAGTATTATGCTCAATTTATCCCCTGTATCCAAAACATATTTGCCATGGAACAGACTTGCTGCTAGTGCTACATTAGAAGTGAGGACAAGATTCCTCATCTTGAAAAATTGACAGATTAGTGAGGGAAGAAAGAAGAATTGAATATAACTGACTTACAAATGCAGAGAGGCTATCAGAAAGCCTGGGATGATTTTAGCCTTAGGTTCAGGCTGAGTTTCTCAGAGTCACACTCAAAGTTCAGAAAACACATTGTAGAAGATGAAGTTATGTCCAGGTATTTGGAATGGTTGGGGCAGATTGGACTATATTTTTAAGGAGCCTGAAGACCCACGGAGGACTGCTCAAACTCTGCTAGTGAGCAGTGCTAAGCTTAGTTCTGCTAATCCAGCAGAACTGGATTGGGAATGAGGACAGCCACCATATTTAAAAGGTATGGGTCCCTAAGAGCCTTCAGGAGAGTTCTCAACCTTAGGCAAGAAGTCATCTGACAAAATGATCTTGATACATTAGTAAATCCAATCTGTGTTGGTTCTTAATCAGTTCTATATTTATTTCCGGTGGCTGCTGTGATCCTTTAAAAAAGTATATTGTCTTACAGTTCTGCAAACTAGAAGCTTGAAATGAATCTTACAGAGCTAAAATCAGGACACTGACAGGGCACATTCCTTCTAGGGCCTCTGTTAGAGTCTGTTTCAGTTGCATTTTCTAGCATCTAGAACCACATTTCTTGGTTCATGTGGCCTCTCCCTTCAAAACTAGCAGTTGTAACATCTTCTGACTGCTTACATCACATGGCCTGCTTAAGTGTCCTTATAGGAGGGAGACTAAGGGAACTTTATCATTGCACTTAGGTCACTTTGACAAGTCAAATAAGTGTTTTCATCATGAATTTTTCTGGGGGTTGAGAGATGGAAGATGGGTGGGGAGGAAATGGGCTGAAGGATAATGAGAGATGTATCCCAGCTGGTCAGGAACTAGACACACTGCTAGAGGCAATTATAGTGTTAAATATTTTTTTAAATGGTCCTTAAAGACAATCTTATGCCTGGCAAAGTTACCCCACTTTTTGAACTATCACCTCTTTAAAATGTTCATTAGTACATTATAGTTTTTCATATCAGTGAGATTCATTTTGATATATCATACATGCATGCAATATAATTTGCTCTATTTCAATCCCTAGTTCTTTCCCTTCTCTCTTTCCCTTTTTCCCTTCCTCTACTGGTTTTCCTTCTATTTAGTTTTTCAATTGGTGCATTATTGACATACTTAAAATGAAATTCATTGTGATATATTCATACATTAACATAAGCACAATTTGGTTAATTTCATTCTGCATCTCTTACCCTTTCCCATCCCTCCGCCTTGGTCCCCTACCTCTACTTCGCTGTTCTTTCTTCTATTTTCATGGGATTTCCCCTCCACCACCACACACAGCTTTCTTAAATTCCTTCTCTCCAGCTTCTTCTGCATATGAGAGAAAACATTTGACCCTTAACTTTGAGTCTGGTTTATCTTAGCATGATATTCTCCATCTCCATCCATTTACCAGCAAGTGCCATAATTTCATTCTTCTTTATGACTAAGTAAAACTATTGTGTATATATATCACATGTTATTAATCCATCTGTTTCCAGGCACCTGGGCAGTTTCAATAACTTGGTTATTGTGAATTGTGCCGATATAAATCTTGATATGCAAGGTATCACGGTAGTATGTTGATTTTCATTCTTTTTGATAAATACCAAGTAGTGGGATAGCTGGACAAATGAACAGACATTTTTCAAAAGAATACAACTGATCAATAAATACAGGAAAAAATGCTTAACATTCCTAGCAATCAGGGAAATACAAAACTAGGTCATGATTTCATCTCACTCCAAGCACCATGGCAGTCATTAAGAATACAAATAAATTCTGGCAAGGGTGTGGAGGAAAAAGTACATTCATACATTGTTGGTGGGACTGAAAATTAGAACAACCACTTTGGAAAGTTCTATGGAGGTTCCTCAATAAACTCACATTTTGTAGACACTTGGAACCCCAGGGTTGAGCAAGAACCAAACTTACTCAATTTAGCTTGTAAGAAGAAATTGCTACAATATTGTAAATTAGACATCTCTAGTGCGGGTAGACTTACTGGTTTTCTGATGTTCCCATCTTACTTCAATGCTTCCCTGCTTATAAAATTATTGAGCAATAATGTGCCTCTTTTGTTCAACCGATGGTAATTATCTTCAGGGACAGATACTTTGGATAGCCTGGGAGGGCACAATTGCCTTTAGGAATCCATTGCAAAGATTTAACACACTGTAACCTCTAGTAGTTTGGTCTCTGGTCAGTAGGTAGATAATTCTCTCATTGACCTACCACACATTCCCTCCTCACCTGTCTTCCATCCCTTACCTCCCAAAATTGACTCACAATGAAACATTATCCTAATGACTGGGGATATGGAAATAAACGTTCAGGAGCTCACAGACTACTGAAGGGCTTTGATCTTGAGATGGATGGATGGGGAGGGAGGAGCTAGAGACTCCTGAAATTGGATGCATGACGCTGCATGTATATATTTTAGTGGATGGAGAAGCTTTTATTGCATGCTCAAGGAGGCCCCTGACCCAAGGTATGGGACATCCTGCTCTGGAAATCACACTTCTGTAATTTCCTCCTATTGTCCTTATTTTCAGTCCCGGGAGCTACCTGCATACCTTCTCTTTGAGAGCTCTCTTTTCTACAACAGCAGCAGTTGCTGACAACCCTTGTAGACAACATCGTGAGAATCACTGCAACACTGTAGTCTGTCTTCCCCAATTCAACCGAGCTTAAGTCCCAATGGTGGGTTGTAGTTTTGCAAAATGATGGCCACAGTAACTCCTACCTCGTATGCTTTCCTAGAGCTTTGCCATCCAATAGAATCTGCAAGACAGAAATAATCCAAGTCCTCGAGTGGTTATTGAGTACTCGAAATGTGACTACCATGACTGAGGAATTGAATTTTATATTTTAATTTGTATGTAAATAGTCACGTATGACTACATGCCATTGTTCACTGCTGTTCTTGAACCTGGCTTTCTCCAAAGAAAGAGGAATTCATCTTCCTTCTCCAGCACCTGGATGGGTTTGTAACTTGCTTGTAACCAACACAGTAGGATGAAAGTGATGCTGTGTGACTTGAGGGTAGGTTAGAAAAATATGATCTAATGCCCACCTCGCAATTCACCTCTCTGGCTGATTAGGAAATACTTGTCCCTATTCCTTATTGATTCTCTCCCCACATGTGTAACATCTCCTAACTCCTCAAAAAGATCTAAGATGGGGTTTCTGGTCATTTGTCCATTGTGTTTCTCTCCTCTAACAGGAGCCTCAAGTCTTCAGCCCTCTAGATGAATGTCAGTTCAAGCCCATCCCCTATTATATCAGTAGCAATGGACTCTCTTAAAAATTTAGGTTCTGTAATTAAGCAACAAAAGAGTTTTAGAAATATTGTTCCAACTATTCCTATCATGTCTCCTTTTTGGAACCTTGCTCAGGGTATTTTCCATTTGTCCCTCCATGTCTCTTTCCACCCTTCCCTGGGGACCAGAAAGCTCTACTCACTGCATGGAGGGCATTACCCAGGTGCTCCTTCCTCTGCTTCCCAGGTGGACCTGGCCTATTGGAGGCACAGGCAAGAAACCAGGGAGCAGGAGGAGAGAGAAGTCAGTATTTATTCCTCCTGATCCTGCTTTTCTCAGATTCTGGAAATGCCCGCACCCTTCTACAAGTGTACTGGTATTCAAAGACCCTTCTGCCATGCTTCCAGCTCTCACTGGGCCAACAATATCCTCTCTAACCCCTTCAGACTTCAGTGGGTGAGATTTACTTTCCTCTGTTGATGGTCTCTGGATGCCCCAATTATTCCTGCTGGTTCCTTTAACCTTACTCACATCTCAAAAATGATCCCACCAGTAAAATTCACCTTCAAGAATTCCAACTGAGCATATCATCTGGTTTTTTTTTTTCTTTTGATGCAGTATCTGGCCAGGTTGCTCAGGCTGGCTTCAAACTGTGATCCTCCTGCTTCAATCTCCCAAGGAGCTAGGGTGATTGACACACACCTTGGTGCTTGGCTGCCTTCCTGATTCCCTGACTGAG
Organism: Aplodontia rufa; assembly: GCA_004027875.1. Lineage (NCBI taxonomy): Eukaryota > Metazoa > Chordata > Mammalia > Rodentia > Aplodontiidae > Aplodontia > Aplodontia rufa. The sequence continues at coordinate 13,191 of PVKS010008721.1, read as the reverse complement.
TCAAAGACTTCCCCTTTCTATTATGTCCATTGTTAATAGTGGCCATTACAACAGAGGAATCTAGTTTATGCCTTTTGCATTATAAGCCTTTGAGGGCTGTTGCCAAATCTAAATTATCTACAATCAGAGCACCTGGTGTGCAGGCTCCCAGGAAATGTGCATTCACTATGATTTCCATATTCTTGGATTGCCATTCCAGTGAGGTAGCTGTATCATTCAGGTCCAAATTGTACTCCTATAGTAAACACTTGTAGTTTTCAGCTACTAAGGTGTTAGAGTTACTTTCACACTTTCATACATGTCCAGCAAGGGTTAGCTGGAACCTTGTTTCCCATCAATGTCATTATCACTCTGGGTCCCAGGATGATGGGGTAGTTAACATCCACATAGAACATGGATGGATACCAAGAGGGAAAACAGTACACAAAACCAACCGGGTTTTAGAGTTTCTTCCTGAAAGTGCCACACATTATTCTGAAGCATGTCATGTGGCCGCATCTAATTTCAAATGGAAGAGACGTGTAGAGTTCTCATGGAGAAAGGAAGCAGCCATTTGTGAGCAGTAAAATAATCTTGCCACAGAGCCAACTTTCCCTTGCATTCCAATGTAAGGAATCACGCAGGCTTCCGTTCTCCTGGACAATGCTTGGTTATTCTCACTCCTGTCACTCCCATTGCATGCTGGAATAGCCATGGCAGCCTCGGTCTGCATCAGTCATGGTCCCAGAGCCACAATCTGCTGAGATCAGCATTCTCTTGCTTTGAGTCTGTCATCAGTAAAATTAAGAAGAGCATCTATAAAATCTCTAAGCTGCTCTCAAGCTGGGTTTCTAAGGTCAGCCCTATTTTCATAATGCTAAGGTATTATTTGCCATTTCCACTTTCCTGCTTTTATGACTATGTGGGGCTTTCAGAAGAGGTTGCGTGTTAAAGAGATGAGAATTCATCCAGCTGTCTTCTGCCAAACCACACATTAAAGGCAGTTGCAAAATGAGACAAATGCCATTTTTCCTCTTAAATTTTTTTTTTGTTATTTTGGAAGATAGTCATTTTAACAAAAGCATCCTGTTAGTGTTCAATAGGTATTACTGACATTTTAAAAATAAGTATTTTAAAACTTTCTCTGCCTTAATTTCTAATATTATGGCTATAAGTTAATACAGCAAATAAATGTTAAATGTTCCAAGATACCTATTGCACAATGTGGTTGCTATAGTAATTATGCATTCTTGAAACCTGCTAAGAGTAAATTTTAAGGATTGTCACTACAAAAAGTGACGTTATGCATAAAACATGCTCAATTTAGCCATTCCAAAATATATACATATTTCAAAATATGTTGAATATTTCAAATATATACAATTTTTATTTTTCAATTAAATCAATTTTAAACTGTAAAAAGAATTTCTGTGAGAAAAAGTGATAATTGCTACCTTAATATGTATTTACTTATCCTCTGGAGACTTAGAGGATTTTTTTTTTTTTTTGGTACTAGGGATTGAACTCAGGGGTGCTGTACCATTGAGCTACATCCCCAAACCTTTTTAATTTTTTATTTTGAGACAGAGTCTCACTAAGTTTCTCAGGCTAGCCTCAAACTTGGAATTCTCCTGCCTCAGCCTCCTAGTAGCTGGGATTACAGACGTGCACCACTGCACCTGGCCTACTAGTTGTTTATAAGTGCTTTTTGTCCGCATCAGCCCTCCAAATTATTAAACTAGAGTGGAATAAATGCATCCCTTTCCTTCATTCCCTGGGATCCTAGAGTAGGCTTCCAGTTTTACAAAGGCGATAATGTGGGGAATAATGGCTTCAGGAGGTCTTCCCAAGGCGGACCAGGTACAACATGAGCCCTGTGCTGGGAAATCAGCTCATGTTTCACATCCTATTTCTGCCATACAGTGTGTCTCTGTCTCTCTGTCTTTGTCTCTCTCTCTCTCTCTGCTTCTCCTAGTTTAGAGTTCTAATTGATTAGAAATCAAAATCTATTCTTCAGTTTTATTGTGAAAAGTAAATCAGAATGCTTAGGTATACTCTGTTGTCCTTATGATATTATTTAGAAGCAAGTGTCCCTTACCAGTATCACTGAAACCATCCTTTCCCACATGAAAGAGATTGAAGAGATTAGTTCTTTGGGGATCAAAGAGAGCTTTTATTCTAATTAGGTAACTCCCATAAGGAATCCATGGGTTCATTACAAACCATGAATACCTTGGCTTTAATTAGTTTAAGTGTGTGCCAAGAATAGGTAGCTGTTGAGAACGTTAATAGGAAGTAGGGTAGGTGTGTATGGAAATGAGGGGAGAGTAGGTGCAGGAATTGATAAGGAGGATGGGTCCCAACAGATCCCCGTGAGACAGATCTTGCAGATCTTTTGCAACATAGTCCTGCAACTATTACGAAACCACCCTAAATTGCTTGCCCTGCTGGTCTCCTGGTGTATGGTGATTTGAAGTTGGTCCAATCATTCTTAAACACTTCTGCTGAAAAGGCAGAGCCTCATCCAGCTCCCCTTAAGTGGGGGATGGACTCTAACATATAGACTGTGGTAGCTGTGATAGTGTGAGACTACTGATGGTGGTCGAGGAAAGACACAGGATTCTTCCTTGTTCTTTTAACCACTTACTCTGGGACAAAAGAGCCGCCATCTTGTGATGGCGGAGAAGTCCTCACCATGATAATGAAACTTCTTCCAATGGCCAGGGAGGAACTGAGGCCTCCAGCCAACAGCCATGAGGTCTCCCAACTCTAGAATCTTCAGGTGATCTCAGCTCATGCTGGTACCCTGACAGCAAGTTCATGAGACCCTGATCCAGAATCACTCAGCTCCCAAATTTCTGACCCAGAAACTCTGAGATAACACATGTCTGTTATCTTCAGCCACTGCATTTTGGGGTAACTTGCTACAGAGCAATGGAGGATCAATGCAGTGTGTGAATCCCCATGTTGAGTTACAATTTCTTGAAAGACATTGCCTGTCAACTATTATAAGAAGGAGATGCCCTTTGATACCTGTATTGGGGGGTTCTGGGTTTTTTCCTTGCCCTTACCTGAGATCCATTCTCCATCTGTCTTTTCTGTCCTAAAAGATCAATTTTCTTTGCCTTCAGCATTCTGCCTGGATTCCATCAATGGAAGGCACTGGCAGAGGAGCAGAGGGCAGTGTTAGAGAGGTCTTCACACGGATACCTGGGCAGATCTGACTCTGCTTTCCTAATCATCAGGTGCAGGGAGGCAAGGGATAATGTTACCTGTGACTTTATTCTTTACCTACCTACAACAGCTAGAGCTCACCTCCAGCTTTGGCCCTTCCTTTGAACTAGGAAATACCTTTCATTCCCCAAGACAATCAAATTCACTTAGCCTGATGCCTCTGCACACAAGATTAGTTTGTACAGTCTGGATTATGTAATTGTTAGTTAAATCTAGTTGGGCAATTATCAGAGTGGGAATGTAATATAAGATCAAAGGCTGACAATTTGGGGAAATACCATGGAAGTCCTTCCTGCTTATAGAAGAACAGGCCAGAGCACGTGACATGTTCTCCTCCTCTAAGAGCCAGAGAGGAGCAAGGCTTTGTGAGTAGGCAGGCGATTAAACCAGGAAAAGCCCTGGCTTGGCAGTGGGGAGATCTGCCAGTCCTCACTTGCCACAAATTTATTGCCTAACCTTGACTCAAATTAAGTTCTCTGTTTTTTTTTCTTATATGTTAAAGGGAAAGCTTCCTGTTTTACCTACTTCATAGTATAGTAGTTGCAAAAAAAAAATAAAGAAAGAAAAAAAATCAGGGGACCTCACTGTATTATGAAAGTCTAAGATGAAGCATGAAGAAGTTACATAACTGGCTTAAGGATATGTAGCTAGAAGTGGCCAGGCTGAGATTGGAACCCAAGAAGTCCAGTTCCAGAATCTGGGCTTGAAGTATTATGATCTGCTGGTATCTTTGTCCCTGATCACAGCCCTGGAAATAGTCCCCTTCATAAATTCTCTTCCAGTGTCCCTTTGGCTTTCCATCACTTTCCTGCTGTTCTGCATAATATGCTGTTGTCTTCCACAATGTTGCACAAAAATCAATAGGGGCAGAGGGATACCTGAAAAACTAAGGTTGGGTAATAAAAAACTTTGTTTTATTAGAGTCAAAATCAAAGCCAACTTCTAGGTAAATAAATCATATTAATCTAAATGTAACATTTAACCTTCTCTTTTTCTAAAGAATATTATGGAGCTAAAATAAATGAGAACTCAAGGCCAAAATCTCTTATGTGAGGGCTGGGGGTGCTGAAGTCGATTTTTAGAATTTAGAAGCGTTTTGGAGTTTTGAAACATCATACTGTGTATGTACACATTGAAAGTGTGTGTGAAAGTGGATGGACAAAGTATATATGACAGGGGCTGAAGAAGCCTATGGTGGTCAAGCAGCTTTTCTGGAAGAAGACGTTGACACAAGGTGGGACAGATAAAAGTTACGCATAGTTCATACCAGAAGATCATGACAGTTGAAGTACGAAACAGTTCAGATTTCAGAAGTTGTTTGCGTTCTGGAAAACACGTGAAGGACTATGGACTTGAGGTAATAACTAGGCCAAAGGGAGATAAGATAAGCTTGTTTCATCAGTAAAAAAGTCTCACACTTCCCCTTCCCAGGGAAGATCAAGTTCTATAACTCTGTTTCGCTTTGGTCTAGACCTGGGTGAATTTTTTCCCCCATGAAGACAGGCATATGGGGTCAGACCCTGCTCTGTGAATCATCTCGATGCTAAGATGTCAGAGTTTGGCCATGGGGTTAGCTTCTGCATGTAGCTCCAGACAGCTCCACCTTCTCCATGTTGCTCTGGGCTCAGAAGGCTGCCCTGCAAGAATGAACTTCTCCTATGGCTTCTGAGGTGGTGCAGAGGGAAGAGATGTTGGGGGAACAGGTTGTTGGCTCCTTCCTTGGGTGGCTGTGTTCCTTAAATACAGTCATGGCTTCTGTCAAGATGGTCCTCCCCATGTGGACCTCTCTCCTCCCTGGATGACATATATGTTCCCCTCCTTTTTCTCCTTCAACCTAGGAATGGTATACCCACTGTCCCAAACTCACATGCAATTACTACCTCCAGAAAGTCACATTTTCCCTTGGGGGCTCCCTGAACCCAGCTCTCATCTTTATGTCACTTTGTTAATCTCTCCCCAGTTTGGATGAGTCCTCTGGGTCCTCAAGAACTGGCACAAAGGCCCAGATCAATGAAGAGTGACAACAGTAGAACCCATCTGTGCCTTCGAGTTGAATTTATTTAAATATTACTTCTGAGAATTGATTTAACAGACAGCTAATGCAGAAATAGTATCATTTAAAAGGCTTTTGTCTATTAAGGAATAATATCATAGAAAAATCATTACAAACTCAACGTTCTCAGCATGGATGAATTGATGCCATGCACAGTCTCAAATCCTCTCTGGAACCACACAGGCATGGTGCAGTGAGTCCTAGGGACTCGATGCCATGGCTCTGGAGGATGTCTGGGGCTGACCCTCATCCTGCTTACAGTTCTGAGGTCAGAACAACAGTACTTGGACCAGGCTGTACTGTCCCACATGGCCTGGGGATGGTGTCCTATCTGGGTAGTGTCTCCAACAACCACATGATATTCTTTTTTTTTTCTTTTTTTTTTAAATTTTTTTATTTTTGAGCAACCTTACAAGATTTTAACAAAACAATATAAAATGTGTATAAGATGTGTATATATTCT
>PVKS010008720.1:0-67066 GCA_004027875.1 Aplodontia rufa | reverse complement strand
GGCAGTGCAGGGAACCTGAGAAGATGGGCAGAGGAAGCAAGTGGAGGCTGCTAGGTGGGAAGAGAGGTCTGAGTCTCACGTCCTGAGACTTGGGTTTCTTGTGACCTAGTAGTTCTTAGCCTTGAGCAGTATCAGAATCACCTGAAGTTTTTTAAAACGTGAGCTGGCACCACCCAGAGTTTCTGATTCATGAGTCTGGAACGGGCACAAGGATTTGAGTTCCCGAGTGAGTATTATGGTTTGGATGAAAGGTGTTCTCCAAAAGCTGATAAGTGAGACAATGCAAAAAGGCTCAAGGTGAAATGGTTGGGTTGTGAGAGCTGAACCAATCAGTGAGTTAGTCCCTTGGGGATAGACTGGGTGCTGAAGGCTGTAGGCTGTGGCTGGAGGAGGTGGGCTGTTTGGGGCGTGCTTTTGGGTACATACTCTGCATCTGGTGTGTGGCGTTTCTCTCTCTGCTCCTTAGAGTCATGCCTTGAGCCACTTCCCTCTGCCACCTTCTTACACCATCACCTTCAGCCTCACCTCAAGCCCCACGGAATGGAGCTGGCTGCCTATGGACTAGACCTCTAAAACTGTGAGTCCCCAAATGAACTTCCTGAAAAGTTGGCTAAAACAGTGAAGGTGACCCTGGCTGGGGACCACGCTTTGAGGCCTACTGTTCTCATATGCGGCACTTCCACAAATGCTGGTCATTTGAGTTGGGGCATCTTGACCATGAGGGATGCCTGCTTCTGGCTGACGTGCTGCTCTATCCTCTGACCAGCCACATCCTTCAAAGGCCCTCTCTTCTTCCTGGAATGACTGCTCTTACCCAGGAGGCCTTTCTCCCTTCCGACAGCGGGGAGATAACTTTATTCAACACTCCTTGACATAGGCTAACCCTTCCACTTACATTTAATATTCTTTTATTTTCTCTGACATTATGTCCATTTGAATCTAACATTTAAAGCGAGGTTATAAATAGTCTATGAAGTGAAGAGGAAGTGAGAAAAATGTTGCAGGGATTTTTTTTTCAGCCCGGAGACTAAGGGGGATATTGGAATTTTAGCTCGGGGATTCTGAACATAAAATGCTTGTAAGCTATTAAAGAACAGACAGTGAGAATGTTTAATTTTATTGCTACAGTATTGTAATAGCTTCATACTCAGACAGGCTCTTAATTAAAAAATGTGTTAATGCTCCTTGTACCAGTGGTGTGGCTCTCCACCCGTGTATTATCTTTAGAGGGGAGGTTGTGATGTACACAGCGGTGACAGCAGTGTGGGTAGGATTTGCGATGGTATAGAGAGATTTGCTGGGGCAAGGGTGGGGACAGGGAAAAGCTTACCAGAGCAGGGTCTTGCTTCCTCCTGTAGATGTGGACCTAGGCTAGCGTCCCTTTGTTCACCCTCCTTCACCACTGCTGGAGGAGCTACAAGATGGTCGACATCAGTGAGACAAATGTAATATGGTGGTAGCAGGCTACCATATTTTTTCTCTCAAATTTTTGGATGCATTAGATGTTTTTATGAAATAGCTTTATAATACCTGCAATAGATGATCTCTGTGTAGTAATTTCAAAAACTGGAATTTAGCCTAATCATTATAGAAAACAATTTTAACAGTGGAAATGAGGGAGTTCTGGAGGTGGAGGTGAGGGGAGCTGCTCATTTTCTCTGTCCTCAGCTGAGCACAGCCATTGTGAGCAACTGTCATGGCCAGAGTGCTGGTTCTCACCTCGCTTGTCCAGCAGAAGCTCCTAGAAGCTTTATAGAAATGCCATTTCTCTGGTCCTGCCTCAGTCTCTTGAGCTAGAACCATTAGGGGTGGAACTGGGTGCATTTTGGTGCAGATATCTGAATTTTTTAAAAGCCCCTCACATGATTCTGTGGATTGACCATTTTGGGGGGAAATACTGGTTGGGAGCATATGACTAATCATGCCCAGACTTTGCACTGCCTTTTGGTGCACTCTTCATGGCTTGTGATTTACTGACCCACTTATGAATTCCAAGTTTTGTCTTTGCATGTAATTGCTAAATAGAGAATTTTCCACATGAGAGGCTCCAACTGTATTGAAAGGAACCTTTGCCATATCCTAGGATATAATCCCCCGGAGCTTGGTCAATACAGAGTAATTGTTTTTGGAGGAAAGAAAACATTTACCTCCCCTCAGTGCTAAAATATTAATTGATCTAATCAATAAAAAATGGAATATTACTATGTTAAACACAAACTGCATCCTTTGCCCAATGAGCCACAGCACCCAAGAAGTCAAGACATCAGCCTCGCAGAACAGGGGCTCTGTAGCCACAAAGCTGTGGCCAGGGGCTGGCTGGAAAGGAGAGCAACTGCAGGGTCTCAAGGGAGAACATGTCCTGGCTATAGGTGCACTTGCTTGACATTCACACGCTTTGTATCAGGAAATTGGGCAGAGTGTGAAAAACTGACAAGAAGCCCTTACTGATATGAAAACAGAGAATTACGTAAGAATACAAAGGGTGCCAGGGTTCTCTCCACTGTTTAACTACATGGGACTCTCCCATTAAAAAGTAAAGAACAAAAACAGAAACAAGAAAGCAAGTTGTGTTTGTGCGTAGACATGTTTGCTTATGGGTGATGCACGTAAGCCTTGTGTTCTCCCAAGCCCCACCCCTCTCCTTTGTGTGTGTGGCAGTGGGTGGGGAAAGGCATACCCCAGGCCCCGGGCAGGGTGGGGGCTGATGTGTTGCAGGGCCTGATGAACTGTCCAGTAAGAGCTGCTTTATATTGATGGCTTTCTTTGAACCAAGGACTTTACTGAGGTCTTGAATTCACCATCTCATTTAATCCTTACAACAATCTTGTGAGCAAAATACTCACGAGTGGGCTGACTTGTCCCATTTTACAGATGCTGCAATTAAAGCTTAGTGAGATTAAAAGACTGGTTGAGGGCAGGACAGGTTATGAATGGTAAAGGAAGGATTTTAACCTAAGCTAATGCTGAAGTTCACACTGTCCTGGTTTTATCTGTAACCTAGTCTGTAAGGAAGTGGATATTATTTGTACTAGCATTAAATCAAAATATTTTTGTCTTAATTGTGTTGCTTTAGAAGAAACTCTTGGCTCCAGAAATGATTCAGAATTCAGAATTCTTTTTTTTTTTTTTTAAGAGAGGGACAGTGAGAGAGAGAGAGAGAGAGAAAAGAATCAACTTGTCCCAGTTTTTCATGTGGCTTTTGTTGCTCTGACACTTTGTTCTGCACGTGGTGGTCGGGCTTGAACCCGCATCCATGCACATGTCAGGCAAGCGCCAGAACTGCTGAGCAACCACTGAGCCACACAGAATTTGGAATTCTGATACATAAATATATATATACATTTTAGTGTGTTGTGTTAACCAAATATATAGACTATTAGGAACCTGGGATTTAAAGCTACCTTAGACATTAGGAGCCTAGCCTCTTATTCAGGGCAAAAGCATTGTTTTTGTAATTTTATTTTATTTTACATGGGAGCGGGGAGAAAGAATCAATCTTATTTATTTTTTCATCTGGCCTTTGTTTATCCAACGCTTAGTTGTGTATGTGGTGCTGGGTTTTGAACCTGAGTCCTTGTGCATGCCAGGCAAGTGCTTGAACCACTGAGCCACCGCTCCAGTCAGAGGGCAAAAGCACTGTTAACAGATGGTTAATGGGAATTATTTCAGGGACAGGGGCCCTTATCTCTGACAAAACAGTATATTCTAATTATGAGAAAACACTTCCTTACACGAAGCTGAAATCTGTTTTCCACTCATAACTAGCAAAATAGTCTTTTCCTATATAAAACAAGCATTTTCTATAAAAATGCAATGAGAAGAGTATAAGGCAGTCTTTTTTTTTCCACCCTGGGATAACCATCTCTAATTCTTTCTTAATTGTTTGTTATTTTATATTATTTTCAAATCTTGAATATTTTTCTTGGACATAGTGTTTATTCCGTATCACTTTTGAAATCGTGGTCAGCATGACCTGACACCGTGCTGCAGAGGTGATCTCCACCGCACCGGGAGCTTTACTTCCCAGGTGTTTAACACCTTGGCAATGGAGTGGGGCACTTCATGCTTAGGTTAGGAACCGAGAAGGGTTCTTTCTAGTATCCTGACTTCATTCGCCCACTGGAAATGTAGCATTAGAATGCAGTGGTGTACTGCCTGGGTCTAGTCAGGGAGAATGTAAAGTGGAACTTCCCGTGGAAACTCGTGTCCTCTATAAACTCATTTATTTGCTTTGCCAGCTCAGAGTTCATTGTTTCCCTTTTGATAACTTCTGAAATTACTTGAAACCATGCAAGAAATATGAAATAGGAGGGAGTGGTTTTTCACAAGGAACTGGGAAATTTAGGTACTTACCTGAACTTGGGTCCACCTGACGGGTCAAAAAATGAACTTTATATTTGGTATTAAAAAATTTCCCAATGGCTGTAGGTTTCTTTGGGAATTTGAAAGCCATGGGCAATACTTTCTTAAAGCCACTATGTTTTCTCCAGAAAGCTCCAGTTAAGTCGCAGTAATAAACTTGCTTTGGAACTTTCCTTTTTAAAAGAAACCTTACCATTCAATGCAGACGAATCATTTCAAGACAGCACAGGGCCAAAGGCAGTCATGTTGACCTTCAGAGCTGGCATACTTATGTCCACTTTTAATTGAAGTCAAACTTCCTGGCTTTGTTTATATTTCACTATTGAAACGTATGTGAACCACAACACTGGTGTAAAAATATACTTCTCAGTTTTTTTTTTTTTAAGATTAAGAGCAAATTGGTATGCTTCACTTTCCCTGGCCAGGAGAAGAATAGAATTAGTCTTATTAGGGTTGACTTTGGCCTCTTCAGGAGCTACAGAGACTTGTTTGGTCTTAGGAAAGATGGCAGAGGATTCCTCACCCAGGGGAATTGCTAGTGTTGCTGTAGACAGAAAGGGTTCTTCTTCTTCCTCTTCCTTCTTCTTCTCCTTCTCCTTCCCACATGGAGCTGGGGTTCGAACCCACATCCTTGTGCATGCCAGGCAAGCGCTGTAACCACCGAACCCCTGCTCTAGCCCCCAGAGAGTGCTCTTTTGCCATGAAGGACCCGTTTTTTTTATAGACTGGCTCACTGGGAGCCACTGGAGGCCTTGCCACAGTTCTCTGTGTCTGCACTCAGTGTTACCAGGTTTCTGTGGACAGCATAGGTTCAACGAGCTTCAAGGGTTAGGTCTTTCTGGAGAAAGATTTAAATTTTTTTAATTAAAAAAAGATTCTTACTTTTTAAACTTTAATTCCTCTTTGATAATATATTTCTCTTGATAGATCATCTTACCATAGTATCCTGATTAATCTGTTTCATGTTCATTATGAAAATACAGGAAACTGGGGATGTTAACCCTTACATTTACTTGTTTTTCACAGTGTGAAATATTGTAAAAAATGGTCATATAGGAGAAAAATCTCTGCTAAACATAACTTGGCTTTTCTGTCTTGGTCACTATCTGCATGTAGGGCGTTTTATTTTTTATTAGGAGAAAGAACATTGTTCCATAGATTGACCTCTCCACTTTTTATTTTTCTTTCCTTTGGCAGCGTTTTAAAGACATATTCTGAAGGTTTTTTTGCCTTATTATTTTGATGCTTTCCATTCTTGTTCTTGACTTAAAAAGTGAGTTCTGTTGGATTTCTTGTTTTATTCATTGAAGAAATGGGTAATGACATTAATAAGCCGATTTGGAGTTTTAGAAGACTGTCAACAGTACCACCAGACAGCTGTGATTAGATATCAAGAAATCTGTTGCATTGGCACTTGGATCCTTCAAGGGTTTTGTGCAGGCTGCAGGAAGAGGGAGAGCTGGGTGGGGAGGTGGCCTCATCTTCGGCAGGATGCTGGGTTTTGTGCACCTCGTTTCTGTTTTCTTCAAAGTCTCTCTTTACAAGAGAGTTCACTGGAAAACCCCCTTTTTGGCTGAAAGCAAAATACAAATGCAGGGATAATTCACGTGGTATTTAAATTCTCTTGTGCTTATCATCTGTGATACATTTCAGAGAGTAAGTTGAAGAGAATAAAGAAAACTGTTTGTGGAAGCTTAGGAAATTATAGAGTCTATTTGATCGGCTGTTCTGATAGCTATTACCAAGAAGTATGAGAAGAAAAAATCAAGCTCTTCCTTTTGTGTATGTTACATGTGAAACAATTGGGTAATTCAGTTTATTTGCATTACAGATTCAAGTCAGCAAAGGCAAAATGAGTATTTTCTCTTTGTAAACAAGAATTTGCAGAGACATATCTATTCCTCAACAAATTCTATGTATGGAGAGCAGCTCAAGAATGTATGGGTTGGTAGGATGAATTAAAATGAGTATGAGAACCTTATTAAAATGTCTCCAGACTTCCCAGTATTTACATTTGTAACATAAATATTGTTAATGTGCATTTTATCCTTTATTTCCTGGATTTGTGGGAGAAAAGACAAAGTAAGGACACAGAATAAAACTTGCTAGAACCAGTTGGGAAGTAGTAAAAATTTTACTGTCTAGTTTTTAAACAGATTAAAACCCAAATGAAACAGCTTATTGTGCAAAACTATATTTAAGCAGCTTATAACTTTTTAAGAATTTTTTTTCCTTTTGGAATTGACTAAAATTCCTGCATAGCAGAGTACTAGCTAACTTCAGGGTGAAATCTAAAAGTCGGCCTGCGTTTGAGAATGCGGAGTGCCTGATGGGAAGCTTGGGAAATGTGATTTCAGGTACATTTTTGCAATAGGGCAGTGGCTATTAGCATAGCTATGTCCATCCATCTGTCCTTGTTTGAAAGTGTGCACTCTGGGTGCTAAAGGCAAAATGAATAATGTACAGGTCTGGGTCCCCGAGGCCTGAGGCAGAGAAGGCAGAAGCCAGCAAGGCTACCTCAAGGGAGGGGTTGTGGGTAGCAGCCTTGCATCTGCGGAGGGTGCCGTTTACCTGCCCGTCATTGTTCATTTCTGAGCTCAGACTTTTACAAGAAAACCAAGTGCACACTCTCCTTAGGTGGGATGAAACTGAGATATCATTAAAAAAAAAATCAGGACCTTAGGAGTGAAAGGAGGAGGTGGCTTTATCATTGAAATGCATCTCCATCCTTAATTCCAATGTAGCATTTGCTTGCTGGTACACCAAGGGCACAAATTATAATAATATTGCAAGAGAATATTTGTCCTTCGTGAGGCGACTCCGGATTCAAGTGTTCCTTGCTATTTTCTGACACAGGAACACCTCTCCCGCTCACTTTCAACCACTCAAGGGAGTGATGAAAAATTGGAGACTGTATTGAGGGCAAGTGTCTTCTGTTTTCTGCAGTTATAAATATGGAGTCTAGTCCTGTAATAAGCATCTCACCAATCCTCAGTTGCCCTGACTGAAATCTTCAGTTACCTTCAGGTCCATGTTCCCTTCCCACTTCATTTTATCATCCTGGTGAATCAATTTCCCTTCCCAAACACTGCCCTTAAAGCAGCTAGCGGTTCCTTGACCACGTTTTTCTTTTACTCCAACCCATTTTTCATATTCTGCTATATTTTTAAGTTTGCAAAATGTTATTTTTTAAATTGGCAAATGAAATAGTCTATATTTGCTGTGTATAATAGGTTGGCTTGAAATACATATACGTTTCGGAATGGCTACATTGAGCTGATAAACATGATCACCCTTGTGTATGTGTCCTTTTTAAATGGGGAAAACACAGCAACGTCTTGTCTTAGCAATTTTGAGTCTGATACATTGTTATTAACTACTGCTGCATACAATGCACTTGTTGAACTTATTTTTATCTGAAATTTTGTATCCTATAGCTAGCATTTCCCCATATGGGGTGCCATTTTTAAAAATGAATCTTCCAGTATCTAGCTGGAAACATTCATTCCTTCACAGCTTCCAGAAAGACAGGAGTGAGTGGGGAGCAGAGGAGCACGGCCTTGCTGACCAGTGTGTGCCTGCTGTCCGCTCAACAATCGGGTCACCGCACTGCCTGCTGTCAACTCTGTCACCTGTGGAGTCCACCTTGCGTCCTAGCAGGTGAGCACAGGCCTGGCGAAGCCATCGTATCTAAGCCCACTGGCCCCCGTCACTGTTCTCTCCCTCTCCTTCCTCGCCTTCTCCTCCTCCCTTCTCCACCTGTTTCCCTTTTGAGCCCGTCACTCTTCTGCTTCCTCTTTTTCAAGCTCCTTGGGCTCTCACACTCCACTCTGCTCTTCTTTCGCTCTCTGAGCCTGGGATACCACTCTGTCCCATCTTGGTTCCCTGATCACTCTACAGAGACCCAGCTCAGACCTACTTCCTGCTCCACACTCTCATGGTGTATCCTGGATCAGCTGTTTCACATCGTCCCATCTCTATCTTTTCTTATCTCTGGCCTCTCAGCAAGTCTAAACTTTCAATGCAATTGATGTTCATCTTTGTCCCCGAGTGCCTAATACAGGGCCTGGCCTGTTTGTCAACTGACTGAGAGTATCGCTCTAGCTGTGGTGCACACTTTTCAGTTTGCTCTAGGCTACTTGATTCTTAATGTCATCAAAGAGTGACTCCTTTGGCTGAATGAATAGATTCAAGGAGTTCTATAAAGTCTACTCCTTTCTAGCCTTTAAGTGACTGTTTCATCATTTATCCATTCTTTTATAAGACAGTGGTTGAATATTTCTATTGTAGGCGATTTGCTAGTCATTGGGAATGAAAAGATGCTCAAGCCAATTCTTTAGCCACTTGTCTTGGACCCTTCTAGGAAGGGAAAGGAAGACTTGGGGAACAGACCCCGCACATCCTTCACTGACACCATCTAGGGCAGCTGCGGTTCTTCTGGCAGTTTCCTTTCTGGGTTAATCTTTCAGTTTCAACGAAGACTTGAGTGAGGTGAGGGCAGTACCAGTTGACATATTGATCTAGTTATAAATGGTTCTGAAAGGTCCCTCTTGGATTTGGCTAATGTGTAGGCTCAGGCATCTCTGTAAGTATGAATTATTTCTAGGTCAACCATTTCTGGGTTCTCTTCTCCCAAAGGAATGCTTAAAAACTCAGATGCAAGGTATTTTTAAGTAGCACAAGGTAGAAAAAGAGTGGCTTTCGCTTAGCTTCGGACTTACTGCGGTTCGTAGGAAGACGCTGGCTGGCATCCCGAGACTGTTGACTATTTGTTGTGAGTTCCTTGATTAATGCCCACCCCTTTTCCATTCTCTGTGCGCAGCCTTCAGAGCAGTGCTGGCCTCTGCCTTCAGTGGAGGGAGGAGTGGGCTTGCCGAGTGGCAGGAGGCCAACATTCCTTTGCCATCTGTTGTCTTGTGAGCAATGCCAAGTGAACTGGTAGCATCTTGTAGCAGAGGAAAAGGATCATAGATTGTTCCCTGATAACTCTCCCAGGGATTTTTCCAACCCTGACTTAAGCAGATATGGTGAAGATATTAGAATTGCAAACACAAGGGCAACAAGCAGAATTAATGTTCGGCAAGGACAAAGTTTTGCGCAGGTTTTATTGTGCGGGTTTTCGTGAGACTCCCTCCTCTCTTGTGAAGACAAATGACGGCATCCATGCGCAGCCACTGGGTGACCCAGGTCGCACGGTAATGAGAATAAACAGTGTGCACTCTGAAGCAAAGGAGAGAAAACACGCTGACGGAGCACTTGCTTTGATTGAATTTATAATATTATAGGGAGAGACTGAAAGTGGGAGAGAGGGAGGAAGGGGTGAGGGGATGTGTGGTGAAGACGGAGACCTAATTCTGACTTCCTGTGGTCATAACTCAGCTCCTTCTTGCTGCCCAGTGTTCTGACCTTGCTCAGTAGCCTAATCCACCTCTCTGGCCCACCTAGAGGAGCAGGATCAGACATAGCCGGGAAGTTCACTTCCAGAGTTCTGCCTGGAACTCTCACTCCATCACTGACCTCACCATGCCCAGGGCAACAATTAGTGCTAATTGCTGCCAGTGGTGGAGACAGATCCTGTGACGAGGCTCTGCTAAGGAGAGGGCCGAGACCCCTAACTCATTTCATGTGGAGTGTGCCCAGGAGACGAGGTACACTGGATAACACAATAGCAGATCGGGGCTGGGAGGGTGACGGTCATTACCAAGAGCAAAGGCCTGGCTCGTTAGAGCCCGCCAGTGCTACCGAAAGTCACCTTCTAATTAATTTTCCCAGAATGAGGAATTCTGCTATTGACTCTCCAGATCTTACTTTGATGTGGAAGGATCCAAAAGTATCCCCAAAGTAAGAGTCACTCTAATTACACATGGGGTGAAAATTCACTGCCTCCGTCTGGGAAAGCAGCCAGAGATCTTTATGCCCAGTGAAATAAACTTTTTAACAGAGTGGCTATAATGTGTCAAAGTCTCCTGAACAGAGTGGATCAGGTAAGCATTGCTTTTAAGGTCTTTCAATTTGATGGACAAGCAAATGCTAAAGAGGACTACTTCTCCCCGAATCATTGCCATCAGCTACCTGTTTGTGAGTGAAAAATCCTCTCAAAGGGGGTTGGCGGCCTGGATGTCATAGATTTAAGTTATTATAAAAAGAGCTGTTGTTTTTAGCCAAGAAAAAGTTGGGGGTTGTCCGATCCAACCACGATCCTGGAAAATGCAGTAGTTTCCCCACGAGCATCTCAAATAGCCAGAATGGCCTTCAGGATGGCTGGCGGCTGCTTATGAACAGCTTCCCCATTGGAAGCAAAGCTGCTGCAAATCGCTACTCTCTGAAGGAGAGAAGAAAGTCCTGTGCTTCTGTGGGGACTCAGAAGCTGCTCCAGAAGTCACGATCATGTGTTTAGGGCCACCGGCTGGAGCTTGGCATCAAGCCTCTCAGGAGAGTTGCAACGCGAATGGCCTTCTCTGCCCCTCAGTCAGGTTTCCACAAAACCTATTAGGACTGATAGTAAATTCAGTTACAATAACCTCGTCCATTAGCACCTGGTCCAAATTTTGTTTTAGTTATAGTGAAAAAATCATAAAACATCCTATCATTTTTTTTAAGAGAGGGGCAGTGAGAGAGAATGAATCAATCAAATTTATCTAGTTTTTCATGTGGCTTTTGGTGCTCCAACACTTGTTGTGTACGTGATGCTGGGGTTCGACCCTGCATCCTCACACATGCCAGGCAAGGACTGTAACTGCTGAGCCACTGCTTCAGCCCCACATCCTATCATATTAATATTTAGAAAACCAAAAATAATAAAAGAAAATAGAAAAGTAGATACTTTTAAAAGTGGGACTGAGTGAATTTGATGAGGGACTGGGGTTTGGGAGAATATTCTGGAAAGAGCTGGGTGTTTTCAGACTATAGCATCAAGCAGTTCCTATTCTGACCACCAGATGGTGCCACGAGACCAGAACTTGGTGTGTAGGCACAGGGTGGTGTGGTGGCCTCGGCCAGGACCACAGTTTCAGGGGGAAGGGGAATCAGGCGAGAAGTGTGGAACTGCCCACATTTTATTTTTGCTGCATGTCCTCAAACACTTCTCTGTTTCCAACATGCATCTGCCAGTGGGACACACTTTTCAAGTTTATTTTACATTGATACATAAAAACATGAAACTTGTATATATTAACGGAGTTCTATGTGGTGTTTTGATACATGAATACAGGGTGCATGCAATTTTAAAATCAGATACGTATATCTCCTCAGACATTTACTATTTATGTTGAAAATTTTCAAAATCCTTTCTAGATTTTTAAAATATACACTTCATTTTCTTCCATATACCTTACTCTGTTGCAACACAGTAGGTCTTTTTGCTTCTCTGTTACTTAGTATTCATTGATCAGTGTTTCCCCTCCTTCATTCCACTGTCCTCTCTCCAGTCTCTGGTAACCACCATACTACTCCCAACTTCTATGAGACCAATTTGGTTAGATTTCTCTGTAGAGGTCAAGCTTCCCATCCCAGTGTCACATGTATGTGACCTTGGATAAAAGTGAGATTTTGCGGAACTTGTCTTTCTATGCCGGGCTTATTCCACTTCACACAGTCATCTCCAGTTCCACCCATGTTGTTGAAAATGACAGAACTTCGTCCTTTTGATGGCTGAATAGTATTCCACTCTCTCTGTGCATATAGCACATTTTCTCCATCCTTTATCCATTCATCAGTTGGTAGACACAGATTGTTTCCATTGTTTGGCTATTGTGAACAGTGGTATATTAAACATGGCAGGGCAGATGTCTCTTTGACACATGGATATCGGTTCCTTTGGATATGTACTCAGTCGTGTGATTGGTTGATCTGTTTTTAATTTTTTGAGGAAACTCCACACTATTTTTCATTTGTCTGTCCTAATTTACATTTCCACCAACAGTGTGCAAGGGTTCCCCAGCCACTGTGATATTTTAAAGATAGAATTTAGATGGTGACATTTTCATAACGAGAGCTGTCCTGTGACTTCTAAGCCTATGTGGAAGAAGCATCAGGCTGCTCACCCTGGCACACGGAGCCCTGCATGGTCTGGTGCACACCCACTTCTCTGAGTTTATTTTGGACGCCGGCTGCTGTGTGTTGTTGAAAGAGCTATGCTTGCTCTCCCAGAACTTTTGCATCGATGCTCCCATGTGCCTGGGATGCTCTTGTTCCTGCCGTTGGAGGGCTCAGAGCATCCTTCAGATTTCAGCTCAGCATCAGGAAGGCTAAAGCCACCCGATCTGAATGGTCAGCCCTGACGCTCTCCAGGCATCACGTGGTTTGATTTCCTGACTACTCCGTAATCAGGACCCTTTTCCTCCCCACCCCCCATCTTTCTGTCAGAGGATTTCCGTGTCGCCTGCCTCCCCAGTGCAATGCTGACTCCATGAGAGCTGCCACTTTTTATCAGGCCAGTGGCTTTTCTCATGTACGGAATGAATGAGTGGGTGCTCACTGTATCTGTAAGTCAGACAGTTGTAGCCCAAGGACTTATTGTTATGGCTAAACTGACCATTTTGAGGGGGACTGTGGGAGATCCTGCAGGAGGAGAGCCGGGCTTGGATGGGGCGAGGCTGGTGAGCCCTTGTCCTGTGCTGGTGCCGTCGACCCTGTGGGTGGAACGCAGGGCTCTGCTTGTGCCAGCCCTGTGCTCAGCCACTGAGCTGCACCCCATCCATTGTTCTGTTTCTGTGTGACCAGATACGAGTGGCTTGCAAGCACTGAAAGAATAGAAATAGGATATATGACTTTCAATGAGTAGAGAGGAGGAGTGAACAAAGCAGAGGGAGCCATAGGAAGTTGAAAGGAGGAAAAAGGCACAGAAAAGGAATGAAAAGAAAGCGTAAAATTAGAAGTGAGTACAGTAAATACAACATCGAGTTCCTCACTAGTTATCCTGAGACTATCAGCATAGATGAAAAATTCTTCACAGTCCGCAGGAAAAATGAGCACCAGTCAGCTATATCTAATTTACAAGGGACATGTCTACAGGATGAGTCAAAATTAAGGGTAATAAAAGACGTGCGAGGTTAATGCTCACCTAAGGAGAGCCGGCTGAGCTGCGCTGAGCTGCGCTAAGCTCCGCAACATGGGCCTGATGGCAAAAAAACGCTGTCAAGGCTGAGGAGGATCATACGTTTCCATAAAGAAATAATACAGGAGGAAAATGGATGAGCATGAATTCTAACCTTGTAGTCACCTAGTGGTGCAGCTTAGATTTAAACAACCAAAACCGATATAATTACAGGGCAGAACTGACAAACCCACCAGCGTAGCGGGGAAGTTTCAGCACACCTCTCTCAGTAATTGGTGGATCCTGCAAAATTAAAACTGGTGGGCTAAGGTGGATTGAGCAACACACCAAGAAGCTTGACCTCATTCACCCGTAAAGAAACCCTCCCAATATCAAGAAGGCACATTTAGGCAGTCTGCCATCTCTTCTTCAAGGGACGAAGCAGAGACAGAAAGGGTACCGAGGGATGGAAAGGGATTTGTACTTATGGAAGGTGTGCGCTGGGGAGGGGACCGCTGTGGCGGACAGTCACGCAGAGTGGCGAGCACAGACAGGAGTCGGGGAGTCTCAAGAGCGTTTCAAGGAGGAAACCCAACAGCTCCCTGGCTTTTCTGAGCCAGCTTCCAGCACACCTGGCCTTCCATACATACCTGCCCAATAATAGTGCTGTTGGCTCATCCATGTGTAATAGATAATTGGTGGAAATGCTGCTTGAGCAGTCTGGTAGGGGCCTTATGTGGAGGTGGCTAATTTTACTTTGCACTACTTACTGTGAATAGATAGGAGCTCTTACTTTGAAGTGGGTCCTAGACGTAGCCGTTGATTCCTTCAAGGTGGCCTCTAGGGTGAGTCAGATAATCATAATAGCTGTCGTTGCTGAGCCCCTGAGAGCTCACTACTGGGGTGTTTACAGGAAGATGGCATTGGATGCAGATCAGACCCATTCTGCAGATTCAGGAATTGAGGAGCAGACCTCGCAGCTGCATCCCCTCACTGTCAGGCTCCTGTTAGGTACAGCTCAGTCTTTCCAGGGACCTCTGAAAGGCCGGAGTGAGCTTGTGTGGTAGCTCGCTCCTGTCTTCGCTCTGGCTGGGCTTTCTGTTCCAGGCCTTTCCGTCTGCAGAGGAGTTTTGATTCTGGATCTCAGGGACATGTGCACGAGTCAGCACATGCTTAGAATGAACCTTTCTGTGCCTCTGGGGCCTCATTTCCTCCTTCCTGTCTCCCTGTAATGGGCAGACAGGTGAAGAATGCAGTTCGTGGGTGCCTTCTGTTCTTTGGACTGAACCCCAACTGAGAGTGTACGTGTGCAATTCCCTGGAGAAACTGGGGACTTTCATCCTTCTCCAGAGCCCAGCACCCATGGAAATGCATAAGCCCTGCATCCAGAGACACCACCGCAGGGGCCCAAGCCATCCCTAACAGTGGCTACGGCTCCCTTTTGCATTCCCACTCTTCCCCTGAATTTCTCCACATTTCTCTGTTGGGGAGGTCAGTTAAAGGGTTAAAGTGACTTGATGAAATTGCAGGAGTAGGGAGAAGTGTCCTTGTCACTCTGAGGCCAGCAGTAGCTGGGCACAAGCTTCTCTGGTTACCGAAGGGAAACTGAACCCGGTCCTCCACGTTGTTGTTGATGCCTCAGGTTATGACGTACGGATTGCGCAGGTTCGGTTTCTGAAGGAACAGTAGTCCTTACCTTTGTTCGTTTCTTTAGCTTTCTGAAAGTCACTTCCCTTCGTTGGCGTTGGCACAGGCACATGACTAAGAAGTTGAAGTGGCCTCTGTCCCTTCGTGCCTCTAGGCCTTTATTCTTGCTCTTCCTTTACTTTGAAACTTTCTCTTGTATTCTGCTTGCCACATGCATGTCGTCCACCAGACTCAGCTCAAATGCCCCTGCTTTGGAAAGACAGATCTTACCTCTAGTCCCATAGTCGCGTACCGTCTTCCTGCCTCAAATGTGTGGTTCTTAAGCATAAGGTCCTCTGTAGCACCTGGCATCGTGTCTAGAATAAGAGAAAATTAGTACACTTTTTTTTTAATTTTATGAGTCAATGTGAGCAGTAAAAGGGCAGTACCTTGGAGCCCGTTGTCAAAGACTCCTGAAAATGCACGCATAAAAGCAGGTGAAGGGAAGGGAAGAAGGAGGGAAAGATCTGAGATACAGAGACGTGGTGTGTCGCAAGTCGAAGTCCCAGCCAGGTCGCTCAGTGACCTGGGTTTCAGGAATGACTCCCACCAGTGCACCCAGTGTCTCCTTCTCTGACTTTAAATCTTTCTGGTTAAGACCCGAACTCTGGAAATAAGGATTTGCTTATTATTCATGAATTGTGTCAGGCCTGCTTCTCAGCACTACTAGTAAATAACAAAACATTGAGCTTACATTGAGTGTAAAGAGACCAACATTTATTTAAATTCAGTAAGAGATACATGCTAACAGTTTTGTGTTATAAAAAAACACACTGGGGTCTGAGCTTCGAGGGCTGCAGGTGAGGGTGATGTGGTTTAAATAGGGGCCACAGGAGAGGCCTCGCTGAAAGGGATGGAGGGACGATTTGGGCCTTCCCAGCTGCTGGTGGCCCTGGAGCAGGTGGGTAGGGGACGGGAGTGGGGCAGATGTTGCAGGGTCTCGAGGCTGTTCTGAGGACTTCTCCAGGAGAGGAAGCCCTGGGAGGTTCTGAATATGACCTGGCTCAGCAATTTCAGAGGCCCCCTCTGGCTTCTGTGTTGAGGAGGGGACAAGAGTGAGCAGAGGTGGAAGGAGAGAGGCCTTGCTGGAGCCAGCGAGAGGTGAAGGGGCCAGCGTGGTGCCCTGAGAAGCGACTGGACAAGGCCTCTGAACGAATTCTGGTTGACCGTGATCGTAAATGTAAGGCTCAGGAATGTTTTGAGAATGCGCCTATTAACCCAAGTGGTAATTTGTAAGTTTCTTGGATAGTGACAGAATGTGCCCCTTGCATTCCCATCCTTTAAAGAAAATGTAGCTCTTTTTCCTGTAAGATTCACCATCCACACCAGAAACTTTAAGTCATCTGGAGTGTACCTGTGGGCACTGAAAAGAATACTTCCTGGATGTGATGGAGAAGCCTTGAATCTGAATAATGGGAGGATTTTGAAGGAGTTTGGGTGCTGGGATGTCTTATTTAGACTTTTCAAATAGCTTTGAACGATTTTTATACCATAGGTTATTAAAATAAAAAGTATCTTGGTTAAAAATTGTTTAAAAAATAAAGAGAAACTGTAGAAAAATGAATCCCTCCCTCTCCGAGGTTAAGAAATCCTAAACAGATTCTCAGTAAATTCCAGAAGTGTATGGCAATGGATATTTCCAGAAAAACAAGTAGGAAGTACTGTGAATGTGAATAATGTTTATAGAACACATAACCCAAAAGTTGGTGTCTGTGGAAAATATCATATATCTGAAAATCTGAGATGAATTATTTTTGTGGATGATGATGTTGTCTTTTGACAGAAGTGATAGAAAGAGGTTTGGATGTCAGTCTTTGAGGTGAAGCATTAGCAAAGGCCATGAAGTTGCTCCTTGGATAAACCCCGCAGCAATTTTGCAACCTAAGTTTACTTCTTCCTGCTTCCTTGCGTCCTACCTGGAGAATTTCTTTACCGTTCATCTATTGTGCAATCCAATGAGTTGTTTGTCTCTTCACCTAAACGGAGCCCAGCTCTGCTGAGTTGGCCTATTTCTTCCATTTCCTCTATTGTATTCCCACTCCTACTGTCCCAGTGGAGGGCTTTGTCCTTCCTCTCTGGCCTGTTGCCTATACTCCTGCCTAGTTTTCCCACCTTCATTCCAGCTCAGTTTATCCTCAGCTTTGACACCAGACTGAGGGTTACCAGCTACAAACCTGAGAGTGTCAATTCCCTATTGAAATCCCCTATGTTTCCCATTGCCTTCCAGATACCAACCAAGATCCTTAACATGGCACACAGCCCTCTGTGACCTGGCCCTCACCACCGTATTCTCTGTTCCTTTCTGTGTCAAGCAGCTTTCTGTTGCTGTGTCATAATGCCCAAGGAAATCGATTTAAAGGATGAAAGATTCGTTCTTGCTCTTTGTTTCAGAGGTTGTAGTCCGTGGTCACTTGGCATCCTTGCTATGGGATTGTGGTGAGGCAGAGCATCACGGCAGGGGTTGTGTGGTAGAGTGGAGCTGCTCACCTTGGGGTGTTGGGAAGGGCAGGGAGAGAGAGAGAGGGAGAGAGTGCCAGGAGCAAAATATAGTCCCCAAGGGCATGGCTCCAAGGACTTTCTCCCTTCAATGAGGTCCCAACTCCTACCATTTCTACCATCTCCCGATGGTCCATCTGGCTGTGAATCCATTGGTGGATTAGGCTGTTGATGGGACCAGATCCTCATGATCTAGTCACTCCTGCTTCTGAACACTACTGCACTGGGGACCAAGCCTTCAACATGGGAACCCTTGGGGGACATTCCCTATCTAAAGCATGACACCCTCTTACCACTTGCTTCCTGGAACCTGTTCTCATCAGTGGAATGAGCTACAGTCCCCTGTGTGTGCTGTGACCAGTCCCAGTGCTGTGCCTCTGTGCCTGGCACAAGTTCCCCTGCAGTGCCTACTCCCAGGCCTGCTCAACTCCTCCTCCTTGCCAACATGCCAACCTGAAGCTGCTCCCTCTAGGAAGTCTTTCCTGGGTCCATTCATGGAATCTAGTGCCATTCTTGTGTGTTTCCATATTGTTTTGTATTTATCAGACTTATTGCAAGAAATTGAATTGTTGTAATAAAAAATTATCACTCCTCCAACTTTAGTCTCTGGTATATAAAACACTTAATAGTTGTTTAGTGACGGAACAAACTCAAGCATCCATACGCATCCTTGTGTATCACTATCAGATACACCTCTCTTTTCAGGACTTTGTGTTGGTTTAATGTGGAAATCTTATTTTCATGTGATAGCATTTTTTTGTGGGCAGCTGATTAGAGAAAGTCTCTCAGCACCCAGGTCTATTGCAATACATTAATATCTTCATTTTTCTATTCATTGCTTTCTCTCAGCTTCATTTAAAATGCAAATATTTTACAATATAGATTATGATAGGAAAATCCAAAATTTATATTAAAGGAAAGAAACAAGATTGACCTGAATTTGGAGATGAAAAATTCTTAAGAGCCAGCATTCTGAGTTTTTCTTGAATACTGCAATTTACATTGCTTTGATCTGTTTTCTTGTGTAAATTATTACTATGTGCTTTGAGGCCTCAGGTTGTTTCCGGTGCCGTAAGGCATTTGAAGACCTCATTCTGTTGACTGTTTCTGAGGTCTGTAAGATGCCGTGACGTGGGCCATGTGTTTTGCCATCTCTGGAACAAATGGCCCTGTAGCCTTTTCTCCACGACCTGGCGCCAGAAATTGGGCCTGGGGTTCCTTCTGAAGCCTCCTTTCTTTCCTCCGGTGCTTGTAATGCAGTTCTGATCTCTCTCCAGCCTCTTTAGGTGGCAGCATCCCTAAAAGGAGTGGCTCAGGGCCACTGTGGCCTCTGGAGACAAGCAGGGCTGGAGGAAGGTGAAGGTGCCCAGGTGGACAGTCCAGGGGCAGGAGGGTGAGCTGAGTTGTGCTTGGGCAGAGGCTTGCGTGTCTGCTCTGGCCTTAGGTGGAGTTCCAGACCTACATCTTGACAGGAAGGTGGAAGAAAACTTCAGCAGGGCTGGGTAGGCATGAAGATCATGCAGAAGATTATTGTCACTGATAAGGAGCCTCTGGGGACTGGGCCTTTTTAGCTGGGGCAATTTAGATATATTTAGTTGGCTCTGTTCCAGTAGAGGCTTATTGGTCTGAAAGAGTGCTTATCAGTTAAGGCGGTTCCAGTTCCCCTACAACGAAAGGCCTCGCCTTATCTAGCTGCACTTCCTCAAAACCCGAACAGGAGTGGATGAACCCAAAGCAGCCTGCTGTTGGGCTTGGGTTCTGGGGGGTTGGGGGTAGGCTTCATCTGAGGGTGTGGTCTGCTCAGCTCTGGGGAGTGGGGACACTGGGAGAGCGTGAGGTGGAGGGAGGGCAGTTTCCCATTTTCCCACTGCTGCAAATTCCCCCTGGGACACCAAGCATCCTACAAAGGAAGAGGGCCGGCCCAGGGCACTCTGATACCTCCCACTTTCCAGTTTCCAGGACTCATCCAGTTCATCCAAGTCTCTTTCACACTTCAGAGGAGCCTGCATGGAATGTGGATTCCACACACAAGAGCCTTTCCTGGTTTCTTAATGTCTGTTGGATAAACTGGAGCTCCCTAGGCCAATCCTGGAGAAAACCTTTCCCATCTGGCCACAACCTCCCTCATCACCTCCAGTGAACATCTTTGCTATGGCGAACCAGGTGCCCTCACTGGTCCCAGAATGTGCCAGAATGTGTCTTCAGGGCTTCCTTCATCCTCATAATGCACCTTCACTCCTCTCTATCATGCAGAAATTTAAAGATAAATGCTCAAATCCTGCCTGTTTTACTCCTGACCCCTCTTAAATTGGTTACTCCTTGCCTTCCTTTCCATAGTCCCCGACTGAGTTTGGTGACTTCTGGCAAGAGATGGAGAGGACTGGTGTGAGTCAACTGTACTTTCCAGAAGTAAGCTGTCTAAATGTCCTCCAAGAAACAAATACCTTTAGGACACGTGTCTTTTACTTTGCCCTCTGGAGTATCAAATGTCCCCCTCTCTCCACATGGCACTTGTTCAAGATCCACAGGATATTTTTGCACCATTGACTCTGTACAGACTGCAGAGGCTCATGTGGCAGAACATTCTCAGGGCACCCGGAGTTTTGAATCCAGGACATTTGCAGTGGCTTGCAGCTATCAATTTTCTCTCCAAACCTTGCAGATGTTACTTATGTAATTCTGGCCACAGAGGTGTTTCCAGGACACCTAACTACAGACAAAAGCTGGATGATTGATAATATAAGGTTAGGATAATTTGCAAGTATGAATGTAAATTCTGAAACTGTTAGCTTGAGAAACACTCAAGACAGAAGTTCTTGGGGGCATGGGCCAAGAAAAATGGGTTGGTATGGTACAAGTCCTTATGAAAACCCAAAGATGTAACCCAGATCTCTAAGCATGCCTGAACTCACACATGTAGGCCCTGTGTGTGAATCGTGGGAACTGAGTAACATTCCAAAATATTAAGACATGTGGACTTTGGCCTAGCGGGGTCAGCAGCACCCAAATCATCTGGAAAGTTCTGAGGGTATGGTATCAATGCTTGCCTTAGAGCAGCAAATGTTCTGTGGATAATCTCTTCTTGCAGAGTTACCTCAGATGGAAATCGAGCTGTGCGTTCTTGTCCTCGGCTGCGGCACTCTGTTTAACCCAGAGCTCTTGAAGCTGTAATGGAAAGCTCTTAATGGACCATTTGGCATATGTGGTGATGCTTACATGAAACAAACTTCTGAAAAATTTAAACTAAACCTTTTAGAACTCCCCACAAGGGAGCACAGTTGTGTTGAAAGGGAATGTAATTTGTGACATCAAATGCCTTTGGTTGGTCTCTTTAGAAATCATTCTTCTTTTGATTCTCCCAACTTCATTTTCTCCTTTTTTTTAAAGAAAATTTATTATTTCATTAAAAAAATTTAGGTTGTGTTTTTAAAAACATTTGCATATAAAGGTAATAGTCTCTTGTGATTTCCGTACAGTACAAGTTACATTTTATCAGGGTTTTCTCATTCATTACTTTTATGGGTAAAGTTATATTTAGGTAAGGATAATGGTGGTGTGGGGTGATATAAGCTGAGGCACTAAAAATTTCATTTAAAAAAATGTATAGTGACTAAATTTTAAGCATTTGATTTTTTTTAAGAGAGAAAGAGAGAGAGAGAGAGATAACCAGTTTTTATTGAGTTTTTCACATGGCTTGCATTGCTCTGACACTTAGTTGTGTCTGTGGGTGCTGGGCTTTGAATCAGTGTA
Organism: Aplodontia rufa; assembly: GCA_004027875.1. Classification (NCBI taxonomy): domain Eukaryota; kingdom Metazoa; phylum Chordata; class Mammalia; order Rodentia; family Aplodontiidae; genus Aplodontia; species Aplodontia rufa. The sequence continues at coordinate 45,738 of PVKS010008720.1, read as the reverse complement.
CTTGTGCATGCTGGGCAAGGGCCATAACTGCTGAGCCACCGCTCCAGCCCCCATTTGATATCTTATTATAAAATTATTTACTCAATAATTAATTTTTAGTAAACTGTGATTTTGACAGATTTTTTAATCAGGATGGCTGAATTTAAAAGTCAGTGTTTTATGTTGTCCTCATGTACCCACCATGTATGTAATTCACTGTGATGGAGTTGATAGAATTCTTGTTTTCATTATTTTCAGTAGAAGACAATAGTTTGTATTTAGCCAGCAAATTGTCCAGCATGATCTCGTTTCTATTTGTGTGAACGAGGCTGGATGACCCTTGGGCCACACAAGTTTAAATTGGAGACAAAGTACAGTCCACTGTGTTCCTATAAAGTTTTTAATGATCTATTTAGGTGATTGTAGTGGCAATTATAGAGAATATTGTGGTTCATTTTTCATTTGTTCATATACACACATTTTATTTTATATACAATCTGGATGCATAACTCAGTAGTTATGACAGAGTTACCCAAGATGATCAGGGCTTTGTGAATTAAAAAATGTTCATAATAACCTTGTATTTCTTTCTTAAGAACCCATTAAAGGGAAGGATGGCTTGTCAGAGAGGCCAAGGGTAAGCAGAGCCCCATGGGAGGGGTGTCTCTGCTCCTAACTTGGATCTGATGGATTCATCTGCTGTCTTTGTTAAAAACCGTCCACTAAAGCAAGGACTCATCTTCTGTTTCTGTAGAGGATCCATTGCTACCTTCAGGATGAACCTCATGTCCTCCTTCATAGGCTCAGTTCAGTTGATAGTGGAGTCGACACTGGTGTTCTTCCTCAGGGCAGGCTGTGGGCTTGAGTCCGTAGCTAGAGACCTCAGGGTGTGTGTCTTGCTAGAAATGTGGCTCCTTCAAGTCTGGAATACAGAGCAGGTGTTCTTGGTAAAGACCTGATACTTAATTGCCTCAACCACTATTTTGTTTACCAAAGTCTTAAGTAATGCTTAACTCTTTGCCAGATGTGCACAAAACACCTTACCAATAATTAACTCCTTTAATCCTCACGCTGACTCTAAGATAGATACTGCAACTATTCCATTTCTCAGAGGAGTATGCCACCTGTCTAAGGTCATGGAATTGGAAAGGGGTAGAGCCAGGATGTGAACGTGGGCAGTCTGCTCCAGAGTCCTGGTCCTTGCCCACAGTCTTGTACCATTTTACCAGGCACATGGGCTCCCTTCTGGACCTGGTTCTCACATGCCCCACAGGGTGTCTCTAAGCCAGTCTGAGAGGATGCTTCTCCAGAATAGCTGAACTCCCCCAGGAGAAATCACAGGGATCTCCGTTACACTAATGCCTTCCCCCATTCACACCTTATAGTTGAGGCACAGTGCACACCCGGATGGACCATTTCATATTTCTGAGCTCCAGCACTTCTGCTTACTCCCTCTTATGGGACGCCTGATTTTCCTTATTCACAGGATATTTCTCCTGCCGCGTTTCAAGACGCACCTGGATCTAGGTCTTCTCTACCCTCTGCCTTCTTCCGCAGACGCAGGCACAGGTGACCCAGTGCTTCTCATTGGATCATGGCTCCCCTGTGTCAATTTGAAGCCTGATATGAATTTTATGAATGAATCTAGGATTTGGGGTTTGGCTCAATAGCTTCCAGAGCCTGGTGTTTCTGTGTGGTATGGGGCCCAGGTCCCTCTCTCTCTGCTAATGAAACCCTATAGATTTTTAAAAACGCTGACCACCTTTTGAGCAATGGCTTGTTGCCATGGTGCTTGACGTGCTCCATCTTAGATGGGTCGACTCATCTGTTGAATTTGCTCTCACAGCAGCAATAAATTGTTCTGCAACGCAACCTTCAAAATACGGTGTATTGTAAGACCGATCGCTGCATAATTTTGAAAGGCATTGGTTTTTATGGAATTCTGACAAAAATATTAAAACAAAAGCAAAATAAAAAATGCAGAAATTAATTCCATGCTAAATATACCTACCCTATTCTCATGAACACCCAATGTTAGGATTTCCATATGGCTGCAAGCACCAAGCAGTTAATTGTTTCCTTAGCAATTTGTTTCCTGTTATGGCTTCTCCAGTAATCTGTAATAGTTTTGGCAAAGTGAAATAACAGTATATTCCTATAATCATAAAAATCTACAATAGTCTTTAGTTAGTCTGGTTTTGGTATTTGAAAAATAGATATATTAATTTCACATGCAAAGTGAGGATAAGAAAATGTTGAACAATCAGTTTAGAAGTCAAGTGTGTATTGTAACAAAGTTCTTGGTGTTTTAAAGGATTCTTATGATCGGTACACTTACGTATACCTGATGTGACGAATTCCTACATTTGTAGCATACTGTGGTCACTGTTACACTTCTCACTTCATTGGGAAATAAAAATTAAGAGGTATAGGAAAAAAAAAGTAAAGAAATATTTTTGGGTTAAACAAGCTACTGGTCTAGTAGCAACTCTTGCCTCAAGTTGAACTGGCTCTTGAATCCTTCATATACATCGTGGGCTTCTGGGTCCAGCCAGGGACAAGAGGTGCTCAGAAACAGGAGACACTCGGATTCAAAGAAAGTGCTTCTCAGGTGTATGCCTGCGTGGTGTGCATTTGTGTTGCCTCTTAGGATGATTTCAGAAGCAATCCAAGTAATGTGGAATTTCTCTTTTCCTTTGTGCTCAGGCAGTATGGAGCTATTTAGTTGGGGAAAACCAAGAGAATAAATAAATGATCAACCACAATGTTTTAAAGGAATGTTTGTATATTGTCTGTCAAAAAAGTTTCCTTGGCTGAAGAGATTGGTTTTTAGTCCTTTATCACTTGCTAAGTGCTGTTAAGCAGTTACTTTATATTTTTGTTTTTGTTGTTGTTGTTAAGCAACTCTGGTGAGTTTTGATGAAGTGACATTTTGAAGGTTATTTGAAAAGTGGGATGAACTTATTGTTGTAAAATAAAGCTATCAAGGGTGATTGGCTTTTAATTTTTACCTTAAATCACTTCCCTATTGAATCAAACATAAACTTCTTTTGTCATCAGACTAAATGGAGTGAAGAGGCATCTATGTTCCATGTTTTTCTTACAGGAAGAAGGCAGCTCTTTCCTGGTGCTTGGGTGGCACACACAGGTTCATTCTTTACATTTCATTTACTAAAGTTCTTGAAATGAAGTTTGCTTAAGAGCCTTTGTAAATATTCTTCTACATGATAAAGATTTCCTGTGCAAATTTATAAATTGCCAGGGAAGGGAGGTTTAAATCTCTTTGCTGACACTTTTAAATTAGGAATTTTACACATATTATAATTTTGCACATACTATAATTTTACACATATTATAAGTGCAGTCATGCAAGAAACCACCACCAACCTCAACTTGAATTTATTCTCTTCACTTACTACCTGGAAGGCTCTTCTCCCAGTAGTGCAATTAATTAAGCAAACAGGACTAACGTTGGTGCGTTTGACAGATTTTAAGACCAAAGGCCCTTGCACTACTGCTTTCATGGGTCTCCTAAGTAGATAGTCCTCATAAATCCTGCATAGCAGATCCTTTGATTTGCTCTCAAAAGCTTCATCCTATTCCAACTGGTACTCATCTCCACAGGAGGCTTGGTACTTGCAAAGTTCTCTGTTGCTGTTTTCATTTCCTCTTCAGTAATAGAGCCAATCAAATTCTCATTATCCAGAAGATCTAGTTTTGGCATTTTAATTTTAGCCAGAATTTTCATAATCTTCGCTATCAGCTGCTAACTCTGATGCAAATATCAGTTTGGAGAAGAAAAGAATTAAAAAAGATATTTTTTACATCATTGCAATCTAATACTCATATAGAGACCCTATCAAAATATTGAAATAAAAATGTAGCCTTTTTTTTCCCCTAGTCAATGTGAATCTGTTTTTTCAACGCTCTGGAGGCTAGAACTCTGAGATCAAGGTGTTGACAGGGTCTTGCTCCCTCTGAAGGTGCTAGGGAAAGATTTTCCAGGCCCTTTACCTGGCTTCTGGTAGGTCCTTGACTTGTGGCAGAATAACCTTAAACTTCACAAGGGGTTCTCCCTGTTTATGTGACTGTGCCCACATTTCCCCTTTTTATAAGGATACCGGTCATGTTGTCAGGATTTATAGTTCTCCAGTGACCTCATCCTAACTTATCCGTTCTGACATCTGCAAAGATCCTATCTGCGAGTACGGTTACTCTTAGAGGTAAGAGGGTGAGGCCTTCAACATAGGAATTGTGTGTGTATATGGGGCGGGGTAAGGGGTAATTCAACCCATAACACATTCCTTGATTGTTCAGCTTTCTTTGAATGTCACTGCCTTCCTTGTGCTTTTGAAGCAAGTTGTGGCTTAAACAGAAAGCTCATCAGAGCCCCACTTATACAGTCACAGAGTGGAGACCTCCGAATCCCCCATACTTGAATTCACTGGAATTCCATGCTTTGGGGGAACAAGACCACTATATCCAAATGCAGCAGCAAGGAGTGGAGGCAGACCTGCTTATTGCTTGCATCTTCTCTGCCCATGGGTATGCTCCATTTCCCCTTGAATTTCACTTACAAGACCCAAGTTCAAAGACAAATGTATTAAGAATTTCAAGATGGCAACAGTTAAGCATTGAACCTAGCGTGGGGCCCTTCTGAGCCTGGGGTCCTCTGTGTACAACAGCCTGGAGGGCTATGCATCAAAAGGTCTTTCTGATTCTGCATTAGTTACTCTTGACATTGACTAGTTCAATTGACATCGACTTATCAAACTTAATGAAGTTTTATTAAATTGCAGTCTTTAAAATTTATTAAATTTCTACCTGGGATGTAGAGCTACATTTAGAGTTATCAGGATCATGGAAAACAGATTTAGTTTCCAGTGGAAAAATTCATACTCATGGGGATATGCAACATGGTAGAGCCCACCAGTGAATGCTGGCCTCCAATAATCTTGTGCTAACCTCCTTCTCCCCTCATCCTGATCATTGTTCTCACGTGATTTGCAGAATCAGGAGAATTAACATTAAGGAGAAGAGATAAGAAATATGAAAACTAAACAAAAACTAGGAGGAAAAAAATTCAGGAGCTTTATGATTTATATTATTAAAAAATTATATGAAAGTAAAGAAATGGCTCTGTTGTGATAAAAGTATGCTTCTTTAAAAAGAACCTTGGAAAAAATAATCTGCAAATGTAGGCTTTGATATTCATTTGTCATGCTGTGATCAGGGGCACAATTTTAAACTTAGTATTAAGCACCAATATGTGTGAACGTGTTTGGATTCTTGTATGAGCTATTCGAGGAAGTTTATTATATAATTTCATCCACCAACTTGATTCATGATTCATTTTCCATTTGTTGGATCTGTATTCCCAGTGGTGTAGCTGTCTGTTCTGGGAAAGCATATTGTAGACTCCAAGGGTTCTGTAGAGGCTCACGGGTCAGCGGGGCCTGTGGACACCAGCCTCTGTGCTTGAGGATTGGGCAGAGCATTCTGTGTTCTCTGCTGGAACCTATAAGTCTTTGAATAGTCATCAGGAAAGCCATGAGTGAGGGACTAGAGTTGTGGCTTGGCGGTTACTGAGCTTGCCGAGCATGTGCGAGTATACAAGTTCAAACCCCAGCACCATGTACACAACAAAGTCTTGGAACAACGAAGGCTACATTAAAAACTAAATAAAATTAATTCTCCCTCCCTCCCTCCCTCCCTCTCTCTCTCTCTCTCACTGCCCCTCTCTTTAAAAAAGAAAGAAAGAAAGAAAGAAAGAAAGAAAGAAAGAAAGAAAGAAAGAGCGAGCAAGCAAGCCATGGGGAATGGTAGTCACTGGGAAAAGCTATGGTCACGCTTGGCTCCTGAGTGGCTGGGCTACTTTATCTGGAGTCAGCAGGAGATGCCAGTGACACAGTAGATGTATTTTACACACTCATCTGAGAAAGAAGGTTCTGATGGGGTCAGAGGTGGTGGCACACAGGGGACAAGGGTTCCCCGGGGGTTATGATGAGTCATAGAATGGGAGTGTCCAGCACACATTAATTGTGTAATACTATCATAGACATGGACAGCATGGACGCCATCTCTGGTACGTGTGGTTCTTCTTGTGTCAATCGGCATCATCAAACATGAGTGGTGCTAGGAAGGGGCCATTCTGCCTGAGAGAGTCAGTGGAAGCTTCTAGAATAGATACTTCTGAGATGAGGTTTGTGCAGTGAGAGACTCACCTTGTGAAGGAACACAGGGATGAGAGAGGATGACCAGAACATACCTACTGGAACCTCACATGGAATGCAGAGGTGAAGTGGCATGATTGCAGCCCAAGGCACAGCAAGGTGTGAGAAGCGGGGTGAGGTGAGAGCTGGGGTCGGGTTGGAGAGCCTTCTCTCAGTGCCAGTAAGTGCAGGTTCTAGCCCAGGGGGAATTTTTAAGCACGTTTATCCATTAAACACCTTCACCGACTTGTGAAGCTAACTCTGGTGGCCTCAAAAGGACTGAAATTGGAGAGGAGCTGGGAGTGAGGTTATTGCACAGGCATGAGATGACCGACACCGAAGACCTGAACCAAGACAGTGGCACTGAGACCAGATAATGGGTCTGAGATCAAATGCTGAGTTAGAAGCAACTGGGCTTAGAGGTTGGGCAAAGAGAGACAGACTTTGAGGTCTTGAACTTAGGGATCGGAGAGACTGCTGGGTCTTGAACAAAATGTTCATGCAGAAGGCAGAAGGCAGATTGGATTAGTGAGGCTGCGCAATTCTAAATGGGGGTGCCAAACCCCAGCTCCACACAGGTACAGATGCTCTCTGTCTCCAGGACCTAAGCCTGTCCCAGCCTGGTCCCTGTGTGGCTCAGAGCCTCAGAAGATGGCAGTCCTTTCTGTGCAGTGGATAGGAGGGCAGTGTTCAGTAAGGGGTATTTCCCCCCCAATAGAACTGTATTTTTTAGATTTACAGAAAATTGTGACTATAGCGCAGAATTTCCCCATATAGTGTGCACCCAATTTTCCTATTGGTAAAATCTTAAATTAGTATGGTGCATTTGTTCTGGTAAAGGAACCTGTCCTATCTATAGATTATTTTAGCCAAAGTCCACAGTTCATTCAGATTTCTTTACTTTATACTCAATGTCCTTTTCCTATGCAAGATCCTGTCCAGAATCTATGAGACCTTCAGTCATCATGTCTCCCCAGGCTCCTCTTGGTGGTCACAGTTTCTCAGATTCCCCAGGTTTACCATGACTTTGACAGTTTTGAGGAGGATGGGTCAAATACACATCTCTCCATTAGGATCTGTTTGATATTTTTCCCATTTAGACTGGGGTGATAGGTTTTGGGGAGGGCAATCACAGAGATGGAGGGAAATTTTGCTAACATAACTTGAGGTTGATGTTCACCTTGATCATCTGACTAAATAATATTTGTCAGGTTTCTCCATTGAAAAGTTACTTTGTTTTTGAATTCTCTTCCATGCTATACCCTGGAAAGAAGTTACTGTGTGTGGCCTTAAGTGAAAGAGAGAGGACTATGTCCCACTCTCCCTCCCAAGGGTGAAGTATCTGTATAAATTATTGGAACTCTACAAGGGGATTTATTTCTTCCATTCACTAGTTTATTCATTTAACTGTTTATTTGTGTGTGGACATACAGTTTATATTTTGGGTTATTACACAATACTTTATTCATTTTGTACATCAAATTGCTTCAGCTTGGGCCACTGGGAGCTCTTTCAATTGGCCCCAGTTCTACAAGGGTAATTTTCAGTATCTGCTGTGTCTTGCTGCTGCCGTCTATGCTAGAATGAGGGTGAAGAGGCTGCTCTGAGAAGCCCAGAAGTCTGTCTGGGGAAGGTGTTGGAAACGGGGACCAGAGGTTGGGAGGCCCTGAGTTCTGTATTTAGCAATTCCAAGAGTTCTGCCTTTCTCTGAGAGAGGGACAATGCTTGATGTGTCTGAAGAAAATTACTTCAAACTCTACGAATTGCATAGTTTCACTCATCCATTCTTCAACAAACTTTTATGGAACCATATTCTATTTCCTGCTTAATGAGTAAGGCTGGAACATGATGGGAAAGAAAGTAATATTTACTGAGCACCTACCTGGCTCATGACATTTCACACCGTCGATTTCACTTCATTCTCACACTAGCCCAATGAGATAATATTATTTTCAGCATTTTGTAAATAAGGAAACCGAGTTTGTTCTGGAAGCAGCTGGTTGTCATTTAAGAAGCCCAGTTACCCTGAGACTTGATGCTGGGAGGTATCCCAAGCTGACCATGTGGCCATAACCACCCAGTTCCCAGTTACTGCAGCCATCTTAGCCCTGGAGCCAGAACCGGTCGTCTACTGATTACAGCCATCATCTAACAGCGATTGAATGAGAGCCTGAGCAAGAGCTGCTCAGCTGGACTCTGCCAACACTCAGAGCAATGAGAGATAACAAATCATTTTAATTCATGGAGTTTGGGGGTGGTTTGAAGTAATACATAACCAGAACATCAGAAAACACTCTCTGCACTGTTTCTGCTAGAAGTGTCCACAGTTCTGACAAGGATCCCAGACTGAGGTATAAAGTGTGAGTGGTTATTACATTCATCAACTGGGGATTCTATGGAGGCCTGGCTTGAGCTGGATGCTCAGGGACATGGAGAAGCAGCAGCAGAACGGGGTGCTATCTTAAGAGCACTTGCATTAAGGTAGAAGAGAGTTTGAGCATTACAGAGGGGAAAGGTGATGAGTGCTATCGGATAGTATTGACTTGCCAATTGCTTTTTCACTTCCTGGTTATCTAACCTTGGGCAAATTCTTTAGCTCTGATTCTCCACATTCTTATCTTTAAAGTTGAGATGATCTGATGATAATCATCGATCCAATAAGATAACTAGGAACTCCATAAATGTGTTCCCATAGCTTTCTAAACATATCTGGGTTATGGCACCTGTTACATTGTATTTGAATTGTTATTGGCTACTCTGCCTCTCAAGCAAGTAGCCTCTGAGCTCTGCGGAGGGAGTGAGCTTATTGCGGAGGGAGTGAGCTTATATTTTTGTATTCTTGCTGAGCAGCGCAGTACACACAGAATAGATATTCAAATAACTTTTGAATGAGAAGAAGGTAGTAATGAGCCAATGAATAAATAAGAAAAGTAAAGACAGGGGAAGCCATATCTCCAAGTAACTAGCCTATTTGGTTAAGGGTTTAGAAGTAACATTCTTTGAAAGGGGGAAACCAAGGCAGAATGAATTCTAAAAGCAAAAGGAAGTGATTGGTAGTAACAAATGGAACTCTAAGTTGAGAAAGAAGCCTGGTCAAGAAAAAAAGTTCACTGGAGTTTCAGTAAGCCCCAGATGAGATTTGTAGGAAGATGTGTGTGCTGAAGGATGGGCAGAGCCCTGGAATTCGCAGGGGTGAATGGAGACACATCTCCACACACAGAGTGTGTATTTTCTCCTCTGAGAAGTATATTTAAAGGATGGTACGGCTTTTCAGATTGTATAATACCTGAAGAACATGCTTGCTCATTCGATCATACAATATTTGTGAATCTACTAGTGTGTTCCAGAAACTGTGCTTGGCATGGGGATATTATGGTGATTCAAACATGTATAGTTTCTTCCTTATCAAATTTATAATCAAAAGGAGACCAGGCATGGAACCAATTAGCAGCCCAGGGAATATGTGCTTGTGACCTGAGCTACAGCTTGTGATGGAAAGCACGGGGCTGCCCGTTCTTCTCCTGTGTCTGTTCTGCCCATCTTAACCATGGACTGCTGGAGTTTCAGCAGGGAACAAGATTAAACACCTAACACTCTTGCAGCTTGTCCAAGTGGTGAAGTTCTGGTTAATGGTATGTTATAAATTATTACAAATAATTTATTATAAATTTTTCTAACCACTTCTGGTATGTGTCTTTTTTTTTTTTAAGAAAGAGAGAGAAAGAAAGAGAGAAGCAATTTCTATTTAGTTTTTCATGTAACTTTCACTCCTTGGACACTTTGTTGTGTACATGGTGCTAGGGTTAGACCTCACATACTCGTGCATGCCAGGCAAGCACCGTAACCGCTGAGCCACCGCTCCAACCCACTGGTATGTGTCTTATGGGTAAATATAAACATTCCTTTGGCCCTTTCTGCTTTCCTGCATACTAGAAGATGATAACTGAAATGGTAGCCTTGTCCTCTAAGATAAGAGCCTTGCATTGAAGATGGCAGAAACACCCTTACAGTCTTTGAGTGGCTTTTTGTAATGTGGCAGAGGAAGGAGCTTTCTTCATATTTAAGCCATTTTTTCCCTTAGATCTCTCTGTTATTGCTACTTAGTTAATATCTTTTTGGTACTGGGCTTCCCAGGGGCGCTTAACCACTGAGAAACATCCTCAGCCTTTTTTTTTTTTTTTTTTTTTTTGAGACAGGGTCTTGCTAAGTTGCAAAGAGACTTGCCAAATTGTTGAGGCTGGCCTTGAACTTGAGATCCTCCTACCTCAGCTTTCTAAGCTGCTGGGATTACAGGCATGTGCCACTTGACTAAGTTCTTATCTTAACTAAAATAGAAAACAAAGAAAGAAGGTGAGGCTGTCATGACAAAGTGGAGTGGAACAAGTGGTTTAAGCAACGGATATTTTTATTCTCACAATTCTGGGTGCTGTGATTCTGAGATCAAGATGCCAATATTGTCACATTGTTAGCAGCAATGGTAGCAACGGTGGGTCAGGCTCTGGCACAGGTTGCTTCTTGTCTGTCCTCACATGGAATCCCTCTGACATCCCATTCTATAGACTCCACCTTTGTTATCTCTTTCAACCTTAGTGGCCTCCCAAAGGCCCCCTTTCCAAATACCACCGTCACATTGAGGTTTAAGAGTTCAACGTATGATTAAATGCATGAATTTGGGGGGACAAAAATTCAGTCCACAGCAGAGGGCAAGAGGGGGCCCATGTGAAGTGGAGTGGAAGCTGGGAAATCCCACATGAAGAAGTATCTGGAGCTAAATGATGAAATATTTGAGGGAAGAATGCTCCATCTAAAATGAATAGCATGCACAGAAGCCCCCAAATCAGAGAAATCCCGGCACTTAAGATGTCCGCAAATCAGAGAAATCCTGGCATTTTTGCAGAACAGGCACAATGAGTAGTGGGTGGTGAAATGAGGAGAAATGCCTGGGGATGATCCCAGGGAAATAAAAAAGTCAATGACAGGTTTAGGGACAGGGAGGTGTGGCCTAACTTGGGATTCCAGGAGCTTCCTCCATCCTGCTGTGGGACTGGAGAGGTAAAGAATGGGTGGGGGCTCAGTGCAGCCCAGCTTGTGGCTGGGGAGAAGTGATGGGTTTGCAATCACCAGGTTCTTTCTCATGTTTAACACATAGGTGTGTCAGAGAGAGGAAAGGGGACTTCAAGATGATCCCCAAGGTTCGAGCAGGAAGATCCTGGAGGGAGAAAAAACTGGCAGAGAAAGATGAAATGTTCCAAAGTTCCGGAATGTGTTATGTTGGAAAGAGCCAGAAACCCAGCTGAGAATTATCAGCTGTGTGACCTTGGGAATGGTACCATTTTACAAAGAAAATGAGACTTAGAGGTTAAAAATCATACATGTAAGTATTTTGAACTTAAAATCCATGGAGCTGACAAGCTATGGTAGAAACCATGCTGTGAAGACCAATGCTTATTAGATGACCTTGAGAAAGTCACTTAAATGATTATAACCCTCGTTTTCTCATGTTTTTAAAAAATTTGAGGATGGATTTAAAATGATGTTTTTATACCTAGCCAGGTGTATGGGATAGCAATGAATAAATATATGCCCTTTTCACGTTGCTCCCAGTTGTTTTCTGGTTGAAACTTACCCTGGGTGTTCAATATGTACAGAGAGCATAGTTTAATCCTATGTTTATATTCCAAAACCCAGACAGAGGGGAGGCTGAGAGACAAATGCAGACAAAAGCCTGGACCGCCAAAGTCATGACCTTTGCTCCTCCTTGGTCTGAAAGCACAGCCTAGGAGGTGAGTCCTGGAGTGACATTGGACTTGGACCAGTAACTCTGGTCAGCATGTTCTGTTTCGCAGTTTCCAGAAGGTGAAGGTGATCATCTGGAAGGAAGTGTATCCTCAAGAGCTAAGAGGGAGGTCTTAATGCAAGTTCCACAAATGCCATCACCTTTTACATTTCTTATCTACAGAAACTCCATCCGGCTTCCTGGTACCTGGGGACATTTGCTCAATGTATTGTGGATAAGGGGTCTGAGCCTAGAGCAAAAACAGCACTTCCATAGTAAAGTAATCAACAGGGGAAACCACCCCCCCGCCCCCGCCCCGACTGCCACAAAGGTGAAATCTGGCCGAGGTATTAGGATTGGTACTCAGAAAAATGCCTAAGGTGTACCATGGATATTTGATGAAGGTACTTGGTCATTGTTGTGATTTTATAAGATTTATCCAGTGACCTGGAAATTCTGAGAGATGGTTTAAAATTTTTTTCTCCCTTTTCTTTCTCATCTCAAAGTGTATGGGTTGTGCAGAGTGGATTTCTTCTGAGGAATTGCTCACAAGCAAAGTTCCTGTAGGGGGAGAGAAAGGAAGAGAGGGCTGACCCTGAGGTTGCTGCATGTTTGTTCGGACCTTGGCTCCCCTGTCCCTTTGTTCTTTGAAAGGATGTGGGGATGGCATGCAGTTTAGACTGGAGCCTTCGGAAATCCAACACAGGAGGAATGGTGGAAATTTGCCTACATGGTGTTGTAATGAGATCCCGCTGGGAAATAGAGATTTGCGTCTTACGGAATTTGTCTCTATCAGATTATTATAATGAGTTCCTCCAACTTCTCCTTAGGCATTATTCTTGCACCTGTTGCAAGTATTGAGTTTTCAAGATGCCAGACACATTTGTCTCTTTTCCCATGTGGGTTTTAGCAACGCTCAAGCAGAAAGCCTGGCATCTACAGCTATATCTGCATAGCTATTTGAGGAGAGAGAGATAAGAAGGAGAAAAGTATTTGTTATTTTTATTTTAATTTTTTTTAAACAGGAGAAGCTGAACAAATTGTGAAAAATGAGAACGATGCTAAATTATGCCGAAGAGAAAATGTATTCCTTTATCTGTTGAACTTCTCTTCTTTTTTGCACAAGTAGATCACATATAGGTTAAAATAATTATGAAACTTGGAGTTTATCCAGTTGTGTAGTGAGTAATTACAAAATTGCTTTGTTTAATTATGAGGTATTTTATAGAAGGACATTTTTAACCTTTGTCACTAGTGCCAAATGGAAGGAGGCACAGCCCTTTATAATAAGTATCATAATTCTAATTGCATCTCACATTTATTTAGAAGGAATTCATTTTAAAAGACATATTCTGATTTGTGTACTTTCTTTTGGTAGGTAAAAATGCTGAAGCAAATTGGCTCATGGTATCAAAAATAAAATAAGAACAAGTGCTTGTTAATTATCTGTTCCACTATTCAAATTCCCTAAGTGCAGCTCTGGCTAATGCAGACACCACAAATTCCTTTCTAAAACATGAAGCAAGGCCTTCTCTGATCAAGTAGCTCATTAAAGAAGATCAGAGGATTTCAAAGTATACTTTAAAAATCAGAACTAAAGTACTGTGTTTAAATGGAAGATCAAAGTGGACATGGTATCCGGAAGATGCTTTGCATATATTCTCCTTCAGTATTATTATCGAAGTGACTTCCATTGACAGTCACTGTGAGTCCATGCACCTGCTAATGATAGATCAAACAGTTACACCACCACGTTCATTCATGCACATGATTCTTGAGTGACTTATATGAAAGTCAGTGTGAAACCCAATACTGCTTAGACTGTCCTTATCCATTCTTTTGTCTTTGAAATGCTACCATGAAAGTAGCACTTCACAAGAGAAGGCATGGGCTCGGGGTGCAACTCAGTGGTAGCACTTTCCCAGTCTGCATGAGACCCTGGGTTTGATCCCCACCATGCCCGCACCCTCCAAAAAAGAAAAAGCATGACACCTTGTATGCTATGTCTTGAGGCTAGGATCATTTAAAAGAATTAAAGTAGGAAATATTTTATCATTTCTAAAGGTATTAAAGTTGTGAATTAAACTACATGCAAACATTTATCAAGCATCTCATGTAAGATACAGTGCTATACAGAGTGAGTTGTACAAAAACAGAATAAATATGATCTTCCTCTTTGAGAAGACTTTGGTCTAGTTAGAGAGAGTAAATGCATTTCCACGATAATTACAGAGCTATGAGAGGGGGAACAACAAAGCACTATGTGAGCAGTTGTGAGAGGAATGGTTTTGGGGGCAGGGGAAAGGCTTTTGTGGAGACCTTTGGAGTCAGACCTGGATGGATGGTGTCAAACACACAAGGGAGGAAAGAGCCTTTGCCACAGCAACACCATGGACAAGGCTGGAGGTGGGAAAATGCCCAGGGTGTTTAAGGAACCTTAAGGATTTCAGTGCAGCTGTGCTGAAGGATCATTTCAGCAGTGCAGGAAAGGGAGAAGAAGGAAATGGGAAGCTTAAATGATCTGAAAGTGAAGATCTGAATCTGTGCTTCCACTTATTAACTAGATTCATATGGAGGTCATTTTTTGGAACCTTTGCTTTTCCATGTCTGAAAGGATGGAGTTAATTTCTGGCTCATGTTAGAATAAGCTAGATTATGCTGCAATAACAAATAAGCCCTGAAACTCAGTTATACAAAATAATACAAATGTAATGTTTCCCAATGTCAGTCCTGTGTAATTTGCAGGGCTGGGGAGACAGCATAGAGAGTTGGGCCGCAGGCAGACAGGCACCCATCTTGGAATGTCATTGTCCTTACACAGGTCTCCACATCACCACAAGAAGAGGGACAGAGTATGGAGGGCCTAGGAACTAGGCTTAGAATTAAGTTAAATCTGCCCACAGTCTGTAGGCCAGAACTGGTCCCTCTGCTCTACTGAGATGTCAGAGGCTTAGAAAGAGCCTTCAGTGTGCCCAGGAAGATATTGAAATGTGCTGGGGGACACATGGCAGTGCCCTGTGTGCCAGTCTAACTGCGAGGATAATTAACATATGTAAAGGCTGGGTAAAGTGGACCACTCCACTCACGTTAGCTTTGAAGACTGGAAACACAGAAGGGACCAGGATACCCAGCTCCTTAAGTAACTGGAATTTAGGAAATTCCTAATTTAGTCCATAGACTATGGGATGCTTTCTGGAGCTCCTCAACAGGGGGTGCCTTGAATAGCTATGCTTTGGAAAGATTGGAGAGCTGTTGATGAGTTAGAGGGTTCTGGGAGAACCTGTGGACAGTGCCACTGCAGCTTTTTCAGTTTGTGTAGGGAATTATCAATTTTCTCTTGAATTCTAAGGAGATGATGGATGCTTACATTTTTTTTGTAACTTTTCCTTTTTAATAAGCTAATTAATTTATTTTCTTTTTATAATCTACTTTTCAACTGACACATTAAAAACAAATTTGTAAATATTAATGGCTACCATGTAATCTTTCCATATATGTATACCTTGCATAATGTTTAAATCAGGTTGAGCATATCCATCGCCTCAATAAATTAATTATCCAATTCAGAGAACTATTAAATGTCAGTAATGGATCTGGAATGTGGATTAGTCAGACTAGAAAACCTGTTAGGACTCAATTTTCCTCTATCATCCTATCTTTTTTTTTTTATTTGAAGAGAGAGGGACAGTGAGAGAAAGAATTAATTTTATTTAGTTTTCCATGTGGCTTTCATTGCTCTGAGACTTCATCGTATATGTGGTGCTGGGGTTCAAAATTTGTCCTCGTGCATGCCAGACAAGCACTGTAATTGCTGAGCCACCACTCCAGCCCTCTATTCTGTACTATGAGATCAACTTAATTAGATTCCACACATGAATGAGCTCAGATAGTATTTGTATTTCTGTGCCTGGCTTATTTCACTTAGCAAAATATTCTTCAGTTGTAACAGGATTTCCTTTTTTATAAAAGGAATAGCATAGTATTCCCTTGTATATGCGTACCACATTTTCTTTACTCGGTCCTCTGTTGATGGACTCTCTGGTTGATTCCATGTCTTGGTTATTGTAAATCATACTGAAATGAACATAGAACTACAGACATCCCATTTATGTACTGATTTCAACACCTTTGAATATATACCCAGTATTGGGATTGTTGGATCACACAGTAAGTCTGTTTTCAACTTTTCGAGGACTGTTCATATTGTTTTCCAAAATGGATAACAATAATTTGCATTTCCACCAACAGGGTGCAGGGTTTCTTTTTTCCCACTTCCTCACCAGTCTTGTTATATTTTATCTTTTTGGTAATAGACATTTTAACAGGTGTGACATACTATGGTAGTTTTAATTTGCATTTCTCTAATGATTAGTGATGTTGAGCATTTTTTCATATCTCTATTGGCCATTTGTATGTCTGCCCAGATCCTTTGCCCATTTTTAAATCAGGTTATTTGTTATTTTGTTATGGCATCTTTTGAGTTCCTCCTATGGATAATAGCTGTTTGTCAGATGTGCAGTTGACTAGTACTGTCTCCCAACCTGTGTCTCGTCACTTTGTTGGTTGGTTCCTTTGATATGTAGATGATTTTTGGTCTGAGGCGGCAGTCCAATTTATCTTTTTCTGCTATTTGTGTCTGCTTTTGAAGACTCATTCAAGAAAGCATTATCCAGGTCAATGTTGAGGAGCTTTTTCCCCGTTTTCTTCCAGTAGTTTATAGCGTCAGGTCTTACACTTAGGTCGTTTATCCATTTTGAAGTGATTTTTGTATAAGGGACCAATCTAATCCTTCTATATTTAATTGACCCAATAGCATTTATTGAAGAGGCTGTTACCATGTTTTTAAAAGAGAGAGGGACAGTGAGAGAGAGAGAGAGAGAGAATCAATTTTATGTAGTTTTTCATGTGACTTTTGTTGCTCTGATACTTTGTTGTGTATGTGATGCTGGGGTTTGAACCCGTGTCCTTGCACATGTCAGGCAAGCACTGTAACCATCGAGCCACTGCTCCAGACCCAATTGTTACCATTTTTATTTGTGTGTAATTATAACAGTGATTAAACCTCGTTTCATCTGTAAAACGACCAACGATGAAAGGACAGTCAAGTTTGTCTTACTTGGTTTCCTAATTCTTAATGTTTCATAGTTAAGAAAACTTGTGCAGATGTTTCAAAAACGTCTATATGTGATACGTGTGCATGCATATAATACATACAGTATTATACCTAATTTATACTTTTCTAAGTTGAAATAATGTGGTGTACTGTTTTCAATGACCTAGAGTATAATAAAACTCTAATGTGTTTATTTTCAGAGAAGTAAACAAAGCCCAAATGTGCAAGGTAAACATACATATATATATATATCTATATGTGTGTGTGTACATATATTCCATTAGTATGTAGGTTGATCTTACAACAATTTAGTTATAGGGATTAGGTGTGTGACTTACATGTTCCTCTGCAATTCACATTACTTTGTAGGTCTTTTGAGCAGAGGACAGATGGATATGGCCCTCTACAGTATTTTAGTTTCTGTGGTCTGTGAAGGTCTAGGACCACAGAATCCTAACCCCACAGACATATTTTCGAAGCAAATCCAGCTCAAGATTAATTTTATTCAATTATAATTTCATTTGTTTGCTTATAATGCTGTAGTGATTTTTAAAGTGGATTATAGAAACATTACTCATATCAGGAGGAGCGGAACAATAATTCTGGGAAATATTAGTCAGGGCTGTCCAAGCAAAGGCTCTCTGATCAGATTAGCTTGGGTTGGGCTTTATGCTAATTTTCCCAATTTGATGATTCAAAATATTTATTGACATATTAAAGTATCCAAAAGGACTTTAGTTAAAAAAAAGAAAAGTACTGAATCTTGCTTGCAGTTAACAAGCTAACTTAATAGTGCAAGGAAAGTCTATTTTTCTTGGTACACTGATTAACACTAAAAAGAAGACTACACCATTTTTCTTAGACTGCTGTCTGGGAAGCACTGCACCAGCCAATTCAAGCTTATGGATAATACTGTGAAAATTTTAACTCAGATGTTCCCTGGGGATGACATGACTTGAGCACATTGATTCAGCTTCATGACTGCAACTAGACCAAACCCAAAAAACCAACCAACCCAAACAAACACTGTAGACTGGACCATCCTTCTACCAGAGCTTTCCTGAATGTGTTTTGTGGTGGTGTCTCTACCCTTCCCTGTGCTCTTTGGTCTTCTAGAAAGCTGTCCCATGAACTTACACAAGACTGCATGTCTTAGCTCGTGTATCAGGACCCTGGTAGTAGTTCCCTGGCCCATGTAAATGACAAGAGTGGTGACGGTTCTGAAAATTTTATCCTACTTCCAAACATGTACTGTAGTTTCATGAATGTGCATAGAAGACATGGCATGCTGGCTAATCAACACTTTTGCAAGCAAGCAGCATGTGCCTCATGCTCCTGTCATTTTGCTTTGTCCCCAGATTCCCAGGGGCAGCACAGAGGAGTCCTGGATGTTATGCATATAGTGGAGGGACGCTGAGCTTAGGAAACCTCAGTCTTTTCTAGTAAATGGGCTACTGGCAAACCTGCCTGACTTGTGCCCAGGAGGGAGACATCATGTCTATCCTACAAGACGGTGGCCATTTCTGCCCTCTGCCCCAGAAGACATTCCATCCAACAGGTCAAACATCCCAGAGAAAGAAAGGAAGGCTGTCCATGCCTCCACTCAGAAGTGCAAAAGGGGACAGAATTGCCTCTCAGGACAGAAGTCTTAGTCACCAGTGAGGACACAATTGCTCAAATGGCTACCTGTTCATTTAGGCTGGCTGTCCTGGGGCTAGTGCTAAATTAATTACATCCAGTTGATACCACCCAGAATAGGCGTTTGGAAAGTTTCTAAGATATGAGCTGCTATTCTTTAATATGGTCTGGATTAGTCTTCAGCTTCATTGTCCCCATTACTCTAGGAGAAGGGACTGAGGGATGGACTCAGCAGACCAAAAGTCTCAGATGGCTTTGGTTATTCAGACAGGAAGTTTCCTGGTACTACAGCAGCAGCAGCACTGCTGCAGCCTGGTAGAGGGAGCAGCCTTCAGCAACTTGCAACCACAAGAGGGACCACCACAGAAGAGCTGGCAGCCAAGCAGAAAGGGCACTGGGTGACAACCAGCCTATGTGTTGGGGACAGTAATGGCAAGTATCCACAAGTCCAAATAGCACAGAGGAAGACTGAGGGCTATGATTACAAGATGTTTAGGAGTTTTGGGGTTGAAGAAGTGGGAAGAGAAAAGGGAATCATATCAAGAAGGACTGGAGACAGAAGATTGTCTGTTGAGGGAGAACCCAAGTAAAAAGACACATGAACACGTGAGCATGAGGCTTGAGGGAAAAGTTGGGGGATGGGGGATCAGAGAGAAAATAGGACCAGAGCAGACCTGATATTAGCCAGAACACAGTTGGCAAAGGACTCCTAACTGGGCTTCTCAAAGAGTGGTTGTCTCAGGGACTGCTTGTTGGGCTATAAAGAGAAGAGAACAGAAGCCAGGGTCACCAAATGGCACCACCATTTGGCACACTATGCCTGTTACACAAGTGGTTTTATGTCATGAAGTAATTTATTCACAAAGTTGAGAGCACTGTTATTTGCAGAGTATATATTTACTATGGTTATTTCTTCCTGTTGTGAGGTTCCCTTTACTAATAAATAGTGGCTTTCTTTATCTTTTCTGATTAATTTATGTTTGAAATCTACTTTGTCAGATATAAGTATCGTGGCACTGGCTTGCTTTCTTGGGCCATAATATAGTAGACTTTTTCCCATCCTTTCACCCTTAATCTGTGGATGTCACTGTCAGGTGGGTTTCTTGTAAGGAGCATATTGTTGGATTTTGTGTTTTGATCCAGTCTGCTAGTCTGTGTCTTTTGAGTGGTGCATTAAACCATTCACATTCAGTGTTATAATAGAAGTGTGTATGTGGTTCATAGTCATTGAGTATTATTAGTAAGTTCTGTGACTGTCTTGGTTGGGTATTGATAGAATGTACTTTTACTGAATTTCTTCTGTTTGTTGGTTTTGGGTATTCATTTCTTGTTCTTCTGTCTGGAGTTTATCTTTGAGAATTTTTTGTGAGACTGGTTTTCTGTTCATGAATGCTGTCAGTTTGACCTTATCATAAAAAGTTCTTATTTCCCCATCAAATTTGAAGCTGAGTTTTTCCAGGTATAGTATTCTTGGCTGCATGTTGTGGTCATTCAGTCATTGAAAGATTTCTTTCCATGACCTTCTTGCCTCCAGAGTCTGGATTGGAAAGTCACAGACAATTCTTACTGGATTGGCTCTGAATGTGATTTGGCATTTCTACCTTGCTATTTTTAAAGTATTTTCCTTGATATCCCTATTGTACATTTTGAATATGATATGTCTTGGTGAGTTTCTCATTTGATTAGGCCTATTGGGTGTCCTGTAAGCTTCCTGGATGAGCCTATCTGATTCTATTTTTATATGAGAAAAGTTTTCTTTCACAATTTCCTTGAGGATGTTCCTCATACCATTAGTTTGTTTTTCAGTTTCTTCTGGTATCCCAATTACTCTTAAATTGTTTCTTTTCATTTTGTCCCAGACATTTTTAAAATTATGATCATGATTTTTTAGTTGTTTTTCTTTTTTGTCATTGGTGTGTTCAAGCTTGCTCAGCCTGTCCTCATTGTCAGAAGTTCTTTCTTCAATGGCAGAGGTTCTATTTTCTACAGAAGTTAGTCTATTATTAAATTCTTCCATGGTCCCTCTCATGTCATTGACTGCAGATTTTAGCTCTGTTACTTCCTTTTTTATTATGTCTATTTCTTTAATGATAGAGTTACTCAACTCTTGAGTTTTCTTATTTCCTTCATTAACTCTTCTTTTAGTTCATTGTTCCTTTTCATTATCAGATCATTGATAATTTGTTCTAGATTTTCCTCCTGGTCCCTGGCTGTGGAATCCTTGCTAGTGGAGTTGTGGGTTTGAGGTGAATCTTTTCTAGTTTGATTCCTCATCTTTGAAGAGCTGCTGGATTTTTGAATTGGGGATCCCTCTGTGGAAGCAGACAAGTCTCTGGGTTCTTCTTCGTTATACATCAATGGTTGGGTCAGATGGCACCTCTCTGATGATTTCTTCCTTCCAGAAGGCTTTTTCTGCCTGGAGCTTTCTTTTATTGCAGCTTTTGGGTTAAGGTTCCAGGACTCAGACTTGGCACCTGGTGGGGTTGCTGGGCAGTCCACTGTGTTGTTGAAGCTAAGTAGTAGAGGTATGTCACTGTATGCTAGGGTCTCAGATGTGTGGGGTGGGCCAGAATGGACCAACTTATGGGCTGCACTGGGATCTGGGATCTTTGATGGTGGGATGGGCCCAATGTATCTGGACCCAGCAGGTGTGCATGTCAGCTGGGTGGTATCTGGGTGTAGGGACCTTGGAGGTCTCTGGCTCACCTGCTGTGGTGGACCGGAGTCCTGGGCATGGACAGATGTGTGTGTGTGGGTCTGCTCTGGCTTTTCACTCTATAATTTGAAGCAAGCTCTTGGCCCGAGATCTCTATCTAGTTGTTTCTCTTTGGGTCTTTGCTGTTGGATTGGGAGTTTTGTCCTGTCCCTTACTTTGGCTGAGGTATCATCAGAAATGTTGAGTTCAGAAGTCAAACCCCTATTCTGTGAACTGTTAGTGTCCCTTAAAATTTCAAACTCCTCCTGAACTAATAGAAGATCATCAGTGTGAACAACCAGTGGATACAATAAACAGTATTAAATTGGTTATTTGGTTCAGATTATATTACATTGTTAAATTCCACCTCTGGAACGAATGATAGTGTTAGTCAATACTTTCAGCAACACTAGTATTTAACAATCACCTATGTCAGGCTTCAAAGCATACAATGGTTATTGAGTTTGATATTCAGTGTGGTAATGGTTACAGAGCCTTGATGATGGAGCATCAAAAGGTATTAACTATTTGGAAGCCTGAGAGAGAAGGGAATGTAAGTGAAATTTAGAGAGGAGTATTATTGTCCAATCATGGACAGAGAGAAAGTGGAGGAGGTAAAGGATTTGCTGGAGAAAGAAAAAGAAAAAAAAAAATAAATTCTTAAGGAAGAAAAGACAGATGTAGCAAAATAGAGGAAGGATGTACGAGATATTAATAAGATTTGAGTGATAGCATAAGGGTAGAAGCAAGCGCAGGAAAATTTTGCAGGTAGGGCAGAATATACTTCAAATACTAAATGAACTGACCAGAATCCCTCTTTTCAGCAGGCACAATAAGGATAGACAGAAGAGACAAGAGGGAAAAAGAGAGAAGATGAAGGGAACCCCCCCAAAAAAACAAAAGAACAGGGAAACAAAAATAGCTAGTATTTTTATATGTCTATGAATCAATAAACTTTTCCAGTTGGCACTCAAATACATGTCAAAAACAGGAAAGAAGAGAGAGAAAAAAAGAAAAATAAAAAAATAAAAAATAATTAATGAAAACTTGGAACTATGGTCACTAAGATTGTCTCTGTGCACTTTGGGAGCAGATGCTCACTGTCCACCTGAGTTTTGATAACAGGGTCTCTCAGCCTGTAATTATGTGATCTCAAGTAGAGGTCTGGGATGTCCTCAGACTCCTGGGATTTCTAGGAGGAGATTTCAGTGAAGAGATCAGATTAAGGAATTCCCTGAGGGCTGATCTTTGACAGCCACCCTGGGGATCTGAAACTCAGGAATCTTAAGGTTTTTATGCATAGGGGGGATGAGATGTTTTCTATGCTCCCTTTGCTAGTGGTTGCACTCCTGGTCCTCCAGGATTTTTGAGCTTTGACTGAGGACTATAAGATTTTAACTTATCATGTTATCCTTCCAGCTGGGGTGGGGGTGGACAGGGCTGAGGAAGGCTCCTTTTTACTCCACAAACTTGAATTCCCCTAAGCAAAGTGGGGACTGGGTCTGTCCCACGACTCCTCTTCACGGTTCCACCTGTGGACAGTAGCTGTCTCCTGGCGCAGTTACGGAGGAGCCTGCTCTGAACTCCCGCTGGGCAGTCTGCTCCAAAAGAATCATTTGTGGGCAGCTGTGAGACACTGCTCTCCCCTCACACAATGGAGGTGCTGTAGAGGTGTTTCTAGTTGAGTCCAGTGCATGATCCCTTATAGAGCAGGGCTTCTCAGTGGCAGATTGGCTCATAGGTTATGTTTGTCTCCTTCCCCACTTCTGTGCCAATTGGGAATAATAGTGGCTGCAGCTGTGGCTGCTGTGTCCCAGCTGATATGGAAAAAAATCCCTCTTTTTTGCTGCTTCCAAATATCTGATCATCCAAACAACTCCCCAAACTAGTGCTGTGTTCTGGTGATGATTGTCCCCAAAATGCACCTTGTAGCAATGGAGTTTTCCTGGAGTTTTTCCATCTGGTCATGGAGCCAAATGAGAAGCAGCCTTCCTTCAGCTCACCATCCTCAGGAACCATTTACTCTATGTTTTAAGAATCAAATGTATACAGTAAAAAGAGCCATGATGGAAAGATACAGGAGTTTTGAGAGGCTCTAAGAAGGAGGCATGTTGTGAACTGGGGAACTCCTAAAGACTTCCTTGGAAAAGCTACATCTGAGTTTTACAACAGATGGAACTTATATTGTGTTTGTTTTGCATTAAACTTTTCAAAACATTACTTTTTATTGTGCTTTACAAATGTATGTTCTGTTCCTGAGACTTATCAGGGAGCAAAGTGGCCTTCAGTTCAAATAATCAAGTGGCTCCTGGGGGCTGACAGACTGGAGGGAGGCACATTGCCATTATATGGTGGTGACCCTTGTATCTGAGAGGGGTAGTGGCAGAAATGGAGAGGAAAGGAAGGTTCAAGGAGGCAGCAGCAATCTACCTTGCCAAAGCCCTTGCTGGGCGCTAGGTGCCATCTTACATACTCTCTGCTCCGTACATTTTGTTCACTCCTCCAGCACTCAGTATGGTAGCACTTTCCTGTCACTCTCATTAGAGGGATGAAAAACCTGAAACAGAAAGGTTAAGTAACTTGTCTGTGATCATTTGGCTACTGTCAGACAAAAGTTGAACCCAGCAGTTCAGATCTTAAGCACTGTGCTATTCTATTAGGTGAAAATCAACAAGACTTTGTGATGAATCATCTAAGCAAAGTGGAGGAAAGCAACATCATGGAGGCTCTTGGGTTTGTGTCCTGACTCATTTGGCTGTGGGTACTGAAGGATAAGTTGGGATGGAGGAAGAAGTATGGCTTTGGTTAGGATCTGAAAGGTGATGAGCTCATCTCTGGATACTCAGTTTGTTGGATAAAATTGCAGAAATGGAATTAACTATATTGCATTACTAAAAATCCTTCTAAAAACTAAAAAAATATAGAGGACTATGATATTATTGGCACTTTGCTAAGTGGTTCAGTGTAATTGTTCATTGTGTGTTAGGTGGGTAGGTTGCATGGGAATGGGTAAAGGAGAAGGAAACTTGAAAACGAACAATTTCCCTTGGTCTGCATGGCTGGGAGCATGTGAAGACAGAAATTTTAAAAGGGGACTATGTTTTTCTATAGAAACAATGGAGAAAATTAAACAATGTGTTGAATGCCTACTACATGTTAAGGATTGATAACATATTGATCTGTTTAATCCCTATAATGACTCTACTGGATATTTATTATTATTTTATTGTAAATAGAAGGAAGTCATCTTAAGATGTTAAGTAACATGACCAAAATTTCCCAAAATGTAGAATTCAAGCTCAGAACTAACTAGCAACCTAGTTTTATCCATGATGTCATAGTACCTATAATGTGATGAGTTCCATTCATGTCAAATTTGAGATTCCCCACAGAGAGGTATGTAGTAGGTAGTTCCAAGAAGGATGGGAGTTGAATGAAGACTCAGGAGTGTGGTACATTAGGTGCCATATTTGGGTTTGATGGGCTTTGTTATACTCACTGTGGGCTTGGCTGGGGCACTCCCCAGTGGGACAGCTGCAGACATGTGGCCAGCCAGGACTTGAGGATTCAGAACAGGTGCACTGCTTGCTGCTTTTTTCTGTTGGAACCCTGAGTAGCCATGGGGACAAGCCTGGCATCACCAGCTGGGGGGTTCCAGACACATGGTCCTATTGCCTTGGTGGTCCCAGCTGACAGTCAGTTAACCTTTGGAAGTGGAGGTGCCTTGTGGGACTGGAAGCTGACTGCCAACCCCTGAGTCAGCCTTGCTCAGTGTACAGAATTACCCAGCCCATCTCAGAGAAAGTTGCTGAACCAGTGAATTCCGAGTTAAATAGATGGCTATTGTTTTAAGCCACCATGTTTGGGGGTAATCTGTCATGCAGTAGCAAATCACTGGTGCAGAAAGGCATTGCACAAATGGGATAATTGCAGGCTCTGCAGACAAGAGCAAATGAATTCTCTAAGGGACAGAAGTATTGGGATGTGAAGAATTTCTTTCATTGTGTCTTACATATACTTTAAAATTTTTTTATTAAGGAGTTGAGTTGTACAATCATAAATGCATATAAAGTAACAATATGATATACACTTGATCTTAAACCATAGTTACCTGTACATTGCCCATACCCAATCTCTTGATTCTTCCACATTATGCCCCTATAAGAGGTATAAATGTGTGTGTGTATGTGTGTGTGTGTGTGTGTGTGTGTGTGTGTATTTGTGAATTTTCCAGATTTAAATGATTGCATAAATATTATTTGACTTCTCAGTGTGGGAGGACAACGAGTATGCTGAATTGTTGATTGTCTCCCTAGATCCCTCCCTATTTTCTCTCCCTTTCTCATCCCCCTGTCTCTCCCCTCCCCCTTCCCCCACTACATATCTATGGTTACCCTAGATTATGTGTTGCTATGTCTTTGGTGGATCTAATACATGAGTTTGACTACCTTTCACCCATACCTGGGTTTAGCTCTAGCCTCCAAAAATGAGGGAAAACATTCAGCCCTTGACTCTTAGGGTTTGGCTAACTTTACATATACTTTTATCCATTTTAAAAGAAGCACAAATTCACAGAAAAATTGCAAAGACAGTATAAACAACTTCTCTGCCCTTCACCCCCTCCTCCTTCAGGAATCATTTGATGCCTAGCATTTCCAAATGCAACCACCAAAGTCAGAACGTGAACACTGATACATTACCATCATCTGATCTTTACACCTCGTTCAAGTTTGCCAAGTATTCCAGTAATGTCTGGTAGAGAAAAATGACCCAGTTCAGAGTTGTGTCTTGCATTCAATGTCCTTGCCGCTGTCCATCCTTCATTTTGGCAACATTTTCATCCTTTCTTTGGTGATCATGTCTTTGACTCTTCTGAAGATTGTAGGCCAGGTATTTTCCACTGTACTTATTCAGTGTTGGAAACAATAATGGAGGTATTGCTTTCTTCTCATTGCATATTCTCAAGCTGGTGAATGATTCATATTTCTTCCAGTCCTGATAATGTGTTCACTGACCAGCAGATGAATACTGTCCGTCTTGTCTGCTGCAATTCTTTTGTATTTTATAACATAAAAAATACTTTTGGTGAGGAACTTTGAAACACTTTTAAGAAACCCATTTGGTATGAAAACTTTGGTTTTTCATTCATTACTTTTTCTGACTATGAATGCATGGGTTTTCTCTTTTATTCAGTGGGTTATCACCTATTTATATCATGATTTATTTTGATGCTCAAACTGTCCCTGATAGCTTGGTGAGTCTTATATAGCTAACTTCTGTTCTTTTGACACATGTCATGATCCCATCATTCTTTGAGAATTTTGTTGCCTTTGAATTTTCCTGCTCTCCATCCTAGAATTAGCCATCTCTTTGAGAAGACCTCATTTCTTTCAATGGAACAGGGTGTTTAGAAGCCAGGGTGCTGAGTGTGCTCATTGTCTCTGGGATATTACTCCATGGAAATGCATATAGGTATACACACATGAATGCGAATGTGAAGGTGTCAAAAGCTACTCACAGATATATCCATTTGCATCCATATCAAAAAGAAGTTAAAACCTCCAAATCCCATCCAGCACCGCAGGCTTCATTTTAATTGCCTCCCTTTGTGTACTACTAACTGCTCTCAGTGAACAGCTGTGCTCCCCTCACCCCTAGGATGTGAATGTAATTGGCGGATACCCAGGCAATGGAGCAGTCTCCCCTCAGTGTGGCAGTTCCTCCCACTTGGAGATATCCTCCTCCCCATCTGCAGTCCCACATCTGCACCCACTCACTCCTCCCAGCAGGACACTCCTGACCTTGCTCAGGCTCTGGCAGCCAGTTTAGGTCACCGTGGTCCCCTCTCTCCCCCAACTTTACATATGCTCACCTTCCTGTGTCCCAGTGAAGGGTTTAGGACAAAACTGGGTGGGATGGGAAGAAGAACTGGACTGACCAACAGCTGGTAAGAATGGAAGAATAGTGATGGCAGGGATTAGAAGATGCCTTTCCTGATGGTGCTTAGATGAACAAAGCAGTGCTGTCCATCACTGCAGTGGGGTCCAGGAATGAGTTTCAGAAAAGGTTAACCCATCAGTAGTAGCATTTTGAATGTCAAAAATCCCAAGCAAATGCAAATAGTATTTCCTAGCCTCTAAAGAAGAGCTCCACCCCAGAGTAGCTATCAGGATGAATTAGAATATTTCCTAGTGCTCAATAATAGGAAAAATGATCTGAAGTTTACTGGCTGCCTGTCACCCCCACCCCATCACCCACTAGCCATTCTCCATGGGGTCAACTATCCAGTGAAAGTTCATCTTGTATTCCCACAGTGACCCCAGAGAGATCCCCCCTGTGATCTGGCTCTTTACCATTTCTTCCTCCACCTCCAAAGAACACTGATCAAAAAGAGCACTGGCATGTCAGTGATGGGTTGAAAGTTAAGCTGTTTTGCCAAGTGGTTTTAGAAGATAAACACTCTTCAGATTTCAGGAAGCAGTGATTTAAAAAAGTCCTTCTTGAAATAAATAGTTTCCAGAAATGGGGGTGGGAGATGGCATTGACCTGGGACTTTTTCCCTGGGTGGCTCTCTTCTCTTAGGCTTTTGTTCCTTGCCCTGTCAACTTGACTGGTGTGATTCGCCTGTGTTTTCAGGTATCTCACAAAACTTTTTTGCAGTGCTGACATTCTCTATCAATACACAACACTTACTAATCAGTATTTAGTAATGTTTTAGATAATTTGATGAAGTACTGGAATGGTCCCCTGGTCTTATTCAATCAAAGAAGAACTTCAAGGGTAGAGAGAATGTGCTGGCCTTGGGAGCATTTAGTATGATTCTTTGTGATCGTTCAAGAATAATCAGCTGATTTAAGCAGACACCAGCATCGTTATCACCTGCACTAAAAAACTGAAATAGCTGAATGTGTGTGCACATGTGTGTGTGCACACGCGTGTGTGACACACACACACACACACACACACAGAGACAGAGAGAGAGTAAGAGAGAGGGGGAGAGAGAAAGTGAGAGTGTTGGTTTTTCTTTTGCAGATATAATTTACTTGATAGCACTGTACTCTGCCCTGTATCTTCTCATTATCATTCCCAAACCTCCTTTCATTTTCATTTTGTTCCCCTTATTTGACCTTAAGTTAAGAAAAAGCAGGCGAGTTGAAGAGAATTAATTTCCAGTTAGTGTCTGCATCTTGGAATGTAGCCCTCTCTCTCCCGGATCTCTAATTAGACTTTGCTATGAATTTTTGGCATGGAAATGGAAACTAGCTGTGTATTTAGTCACAGGCCGTCCACATCGTTTTGCAGTCGTCGTCAATACGTCACTTTCATGTCATAGTAATTCACAGGAAGCCAATGACGTCCTCAGTAAAAGGGTTAATTATATTTCATCCTCCTTGGAGCCCTTCAGTTCTGCTGAATCTCTCCCCAGGACTGAGGACATCCTGTAAAGAGTAAAGTAAACGCAGAGCTTGCTGCACCTGATGGTCCTCACTCGTCTCTGGTGCTGCATCATGGCCAGTGCTGCAGTTCCTTCTAGAATCCATCTCATCTATCTATTCCCACTGAACTCTGTGTGACAAAAGGAGGGAAATCACCCTCAAGACAGTCCAGTGAGTAATAAAATCTACCTTGCAGGTGTTCAAAGGGGTTGAACATTTCTATGGCTGAGGTCGTGGAGTGATTCCCTACCCTTTTTTGTATTAAAATTGGGAGTGGGGATGAGCAAATCAAAGCTGCTTGGAGAGACAGTGCAGGAATTCTGTACAAAGCACAGCTCAACTTGATAAGTAAGACATCACCCTCTGAGCCCTGCCAGGGGTTAAAAGGACAATGACTGGACAACAGGGGAACTGGATCTTTCCAAAAGGTTTTGAGAATAAATAATTTACTCACCTGCTTCAGGGTAATGCTTCTCAAATTTCAACATGCACATAAGCTACTTGGAGATTTTGTTCAACTGCAACT
Organism: Aplodontia rufa; assembly: GCA_004027875.1. Taxonomy (NCBI): domain Eukaryota; kingdom Metazoa; phylum Chordata; class Mammalia; order Rodentia; family Aplodontiidae; genus Aplodontia; species Aplodontia rufa. The sequence goes on along the minus strand of PVKS010008720.1, from coordinate 16,363 downwards.
TCTTACTCCACCAGTAAATCTGGGATGAGACTTGAGTTTCTGCATTTCTAACAAGCCGTGAGGTGATGCTGGTGCTGTGGACCACATTTGGGGAATCTCGAGCAGACTTCTCAAAGTGTTGTCCCCAGACCATCAACATCAGCATCACCCAGGAACTTGTTAGAAATGGAAATCCTGGGTCCCAGGTCAGGCCGACTATGGCAGGCAGAATGGCCCCTTAGAGTTGTCCATCCAACTTCTGAATCCTGTGAATATATCACATGCAAAACAAAACAAAAGAACACACATGCACACGCACACACACACACACATAGCCCAGTGCAAAAAATTGAGATTATGAACTTACCTATTTGTTTTTGCATGCTTGCCATGTGCTCTACCACTGAGCTATATCCCCAACCCTTATTTTATTTCATGTGGAGACAGGGTGTCTCTAAGTTGCCCAGGTTGATTTCAAATTTGGGATGCTCCTTCCTCAGACTCCCTCCCAAGTATCTGCGATAATTAGCATGTGCCACTGCACCTGGCTAAGGTTTATGGACTTTTAAGATAGTAAGATTATTGCTGATCATCTGGTGCTCCCAATCTAATCACAGTAAATCCTTAAAAGTGTAGAACTTTCCTGGTTGAAATCTGAGAGATGTGGCAGATGGAGTCAGAGAGATTCAAAGTATGAAGGGGACCCACCCTGCTAGAGGGGCTACATGAAAAGCAAGAAAGGGAATGTGGGCACCTCTAGTTGCAAAGGCTAGCTGCTGACAAACAGCCGCAAGGAAATGGGGACTTGGCCCTACAACTGTGGGGAACCAAATTCAAGCAACCTCTTAAATGAACTTGGAAGCAAGTCCTTCCCCAGAGCCTTCAGAATGGAACACAGCCCTGTTGGCACCTTGGGTTCAGCCTCCTGAGACTCACAGCAGAGGATACCGTTGCCTGGAGGATTTCACCCTGCAGAACTGCAAGATCATAAACTTGTGTTTCCTCAAGCTGGTGCATTTGTGGTAACTACTCTTAGCAGCAATAGGAAATGATTGCAATGACTGAATCAGAAATGTTGAGTAACAAAGAAAAAAACAACGACCAAAAAACCTAGAAAAAATTTATATATATATATATATATATACACACATACACATACATACATACATATATATACATACATGCATATATATATATATATATATATATATATATATATAAAACAAAAAAAAGAAAGAAAGTAAGAAACACTGAGTACAGTGTCTAGCAAGAAGCTCTGCAGGCCATTTGATGCCTGCCACAGAAAGGTCACACTTTATCATTCAGCACAATGGAGTTCTGTCACCAGACAGCTGCTGCAGCCTGGGCCAGTCTTCCCAACACTCCTGATCTTGAGTTCTTTCCTTGGTAAAATGTGCTTAATAAAATTGGGTAGAATACTTAATAGCTCTTATTACAGCAGGTCCTCAAATGTAACCTCTTCCCTTCCGTATGTTCCTTCCATGGGTACAGTAAACAGTTTTGATGATTTGGTTGCCAGCTTTCCGAAGCTTAGGGCTTAGAACTTGACCTTGATTGTCCTTGAGTAAACGTGAGCTGGAAAAGAAACAAAGAAGCGCAGGAAGGAGATGCAGGTCTAATTTATAAGCAATTGTCTTGCTCAGCTTAATTGCTACTCTTCAAAATGACAACGATGAGTGTGTATCCCTTGTTTTTAGAAAAAAAATTTCAACATTATCCAAATCTGGATGTAGAACATTTGGTTCATAAATGTGACCTTTTAATCACAGCCAGAGTCTACCCTGTTTCCTTTCATCAGTCTTTGCAGCGGTCCCACAATAGCTAAGATACGTTTACATTCTCTACATTCTTAATGCAATGTACTGATTTTAATTTGCTTGTCTACTGGAGTGCCCTAATGCTCATTAATTTTTAAAATTTCGAGTGTATTTTCTTTCATTTGTATCCATCTCTGAGCAGAAAATATTTACTAATTATTTCTTCTTTATTCATCCAGATTGGTGAACTGCTTCCTCTGCTGATTATATATTCTGCTCCTTCATGATCCCTACAGCCATTCTTTTCTGACCATCAATCACCACATGATGGAATTTGTTGATCAGGTTTATTTTGCAAATGATGCAGTCTGTGAAGTCCCAGGTTCATAGTCATTTTCCATTGCTGTCTAGACGGGACTAAACTTCTCAATCAATCAACACTTCGAGATTAATTTTTCCCTCTCTGTGAAATAAAAAAAAAGTGAGTTAAGAGTTAAATTAGGCTTCCTGGCTTATGTATTTATTAATCAATCAACCTTCCACATAATATTAAATTAATGTTTATGGTACAATATCCGCATACCAATTTCAGTGTCTGCCAGCTTTAAAATAGTGCTGTGCTAAAGCAAGATTCTATCTGCTGTGAACATTTTTATAATGAGCTGCAGCCCTAGAAACATTGAAACCCATTTAAAAAATGACCTGAATAATCTCTCAGAGAAAATTAAATGGACAAAAGATCAAGAAAAAGAAGTAAATGTATATTTAAATCACATCAAGATGGTGCCTATTCTTTACTATGCAGCTGTTGCTTTTGCTAACAGAAAGCTGACTCTGGGTGATTTGGAGGGGCCTACAACTTGCAGAGGCTCCTCCTTGAAGTGTACATACAGCCCAAATCCCCTGTGCCCAGGCCCCTTTCTTTGTATTAAATGTTGTTAGTTCCCAGTGAATGATGCTGCATATCCTTTTATACCTAATGAGGTTTGACTTCTCTCTAACAAGGGAGTAGAGAGTAGGGTTAGTCTCCTAAAGTGTGATCCTCAGGCTGGAAGCATCAACATAACCTGCAAGCTTGTTAGAATGGCTGAATCTCAGATTCCAGAATTTCTGAGCCAGAATCTGCATTTTTAACTAAGTCGTAGGCAATTTGTATGGGCATTGAGGTATGAGAACCCCTGGTTGTGTGCTGGGGCTGTGGGGACTGAGTGGAATGTGAGGGCTAGAGAGGTGGAAGACAATGTTGGTGGGAAAAGAGCCCCTCACTTGCCATCACACAGAGAAGGGTTGGCCGGCGTTGCTTGTTCTCTCTTGACTTTCTATACCCATGTTTAGAATGCATTTAACGCATGTGTTAAATGGCTGTGTAGACATCAGGGTGTAGTTTATAGTTATGTATTAATTGGTAGTGGCTTGCATTCCAATCTCTAAAATAGCCTCTTCAGGGTTTTGGCATGACCTTGAATGAGAAGCCATGTGGGTTAATGGAAAACCCTAGAGTTTTTGTACCTACATAGAACTAGGATTTAACTGCAACCCTGGGAGTTATAATTAGGTTGATAGTTTCTTTGTGTGTAAAAAGAGCAAAAGAGCTGTGTCCATCACAGATGTCATGTACAAGATGATGCTTAGAAATCTCAAAGTTCAGTAGCAGAACAAAAAGGGCATTAAAAACATTAAAAAGTGCATCTTTGACTCTTCTTTCTTTCTGATTACTCACTGGTCCAACCACCAAACACGCATCCCTATTGCCATTTCACACAAGGACATGTCTGTCTGCCTGTGTATCACCTACCTGCTTTCAACCTGTCTAGTCTGGTCTATCTTTTCTTTCTGTCTTCTGCCCTCAGTAGTCATTTTTTGCCTTTCCATCAGGCATGCCACTTCAGTCTCTGCTCCTTTAGTTCCTAGGAAAGTGGAAATGCTGTCAAGTCAAGAAACCTGCAAAAAAAGTGTTGTAGACAGCAGAGCCCGCAGGGACTGGCAGCTGTTGTATCAGATCACGTGGCATCATGTCCTGCAGCAAACACCACTTCTGCCCTCTTAGAGGACGACTGGCACTCCCGGAGCACATGCTAGCCCTTCCAATGTGTTCTCTGGAGTCCTCCAGATGCAGCCCTGTGCCTCCTCCCCTGGCTTGCTCCCTAGCCCTGGTGTCACGTTCCCCTCTCAATACTGGTGAGGACCATAGCAGTCAGGTTCGGCTTTCGTTGGATTCCATGCTCTGAATGCAAACTTCTTGATATTGGACTCTTGCTTCCCCTTTCTGCCCTGGGGGTGGGAGGAAGGGGGACCCACACTTTGTATGTAGTGGGTTTTGTGGGATGGTTCTTGAGCCTGGGTTTCTTCAGGTAGTTGGTATCAAGGATCCTGACACTGAGAGAATGAGATTTCAATTCTGAAACTGATCATCCTACGTGAACTGGTTCTATTCCCTGCTGAGCCAAACTGCTCATTTATCTTGTATGTGACAAAAAAAAAAATCTGCTCCACCATATGGTTTCACCTTTTGTAGAAAAAAAAAGAGTCATTTTAATTGCTAGTTAAGACTGCTGGGTTACTTTAATTTGCAGGCTTTTTATTAACTGTGATCTATTTCATTTAAAGCAGCAATAAATGAGATTTGATGTTGGCTTTCCAATTATTCAATTTCACAGGCACTGCTGGAAGACTTGAGGTCACCCTTTTGAGACTCTGAGCTGGACACATGTTAAGATGTAGTGTACTTGAAGGTAGGAGACTCCCTACATGTAGTAGGTATTTAATAAATGATTGAAAAGCTGAAAGTTTGTGTGAGAGGTGCACATAAACTTCTCTCCCATTCCTTTGTTATCCTTGTAGGATATAATTTGCCATCATTGAATCTTTCAAACTGAAATACGTGGCAGGAGTCTGTTAAAAAGTTCTAGTTCGGGTGGTGAAGACTACGTGTGCTATGGAGACCCAATCCTGCCAAGTTCGTCCTTCTACTTCTGCTTAGGTGAAGTAGAAGGCATGCTTCAAGTGGCATGCCTGTTGTGAAAGGCAGATTGAGTGACAATGTTTCATGTGTGAGCTGTAAACTCCATTCCACTGTCTTAGAGAACAGAGCACTTTTTTTTTAAGAGAGAGAGAGAGAGAGGGACAGTGAGAGACAGAGAGAGAGGGAATTGGTTTTATTTAGTTTTTCATGAGGCTTTCATTGCTCTAGCACTTCATTGTGTACATGGTTGGTGCTGGGGTTCAAACCTCCGTCCTTGAGCATGCCATGCAAGGGCCGTAACCGCTGAGCCACCACTCCAGTACTGAACAGAGAACATTTTGATGGCAATAATATGGGACCAGAATTCTTGAGACCTATATTCGTGTTCTAGGTCTGCACATCACTGAGTTGTGACCCTGAACAAGTCACTTATCTCTCTAGATCTCAATGATTTTACTTGCAAAATGTGAGGTTGGAGAGGAAAATACTACTCGCGCTCTATGGAGTTCTGAAACCCTCATTCCTTTTCAGACAGTGTTCAGTCATTGCTGCTTACCCCTGGCCAGACATTCTGTCTCCAAAGTAGAGTTTGTGCAGGCTGCTCCAGTGCTTATGCCCTAAGCTGGGAGAGCCCGGAATGAGGGGAGCTGCTAGACTAGCAGAAGAGTCGAGTTGCTGCCTGATGCTTGGGGTGGCTCAGAGACTTCCGTTCGGGGTCAGACTTTGAACTGATGTGCTGTGATGTACCTGTGTCCTCCAGGCTGTGGGGTGGCCTTCCTCATTCACCCGGTCAAGCCCAGCAGGTTCTTGTTGTATTTTGTTAATTTGGCCCTGTCACTTGCTGTCAGTTGTCATTTCTTCTTCTGTTGGGAATACAGGAGATTGAACTTGCAGTTGATAACTTAATTTAGGTATCATATGAAGCCGGTGGCCTCTGACTTGGGGTGCCTCCATTTCTTTTGCTTTGGCACAAAGTGTGTAAATTCTTCACAGCCTGCTTTGCAACTTACAGGCCTTGAACCTGGCTTATTTGGTTGATGCCCATGACATGAATGAGTTGGCAGAGAACTAGCTCTTCTACTCTGAGAAGTTAGGGAGGTGTGTGTCCTTATTCATAAATGTGTGTGAGTGCACACTCCAAAACTTACCTTGTTCAATGTGCAAAAGGACCATGTTTAAGACAACTTTTAAACCCAAGGAACTAGATAGCTAATACATTTTGTTAGAAAGTCATCTGACCTTGATTGTCTGGGTTACATATTTGATGGTCATTTAGATTTTCAAATGTGTTTTAAAGGTGTGTATGTATCTCCAGAGACTCTGCAGGTCTCCCTGGGTTGTGAATACAAATGGAGACACTTAAAGAACAACAAGCTAAACGTTCACTTGTCCCAGGAGGCTCACACAGGACTCCAAATGTTTCAGAAACTCCCCCAGATGCTTCTGAGCATGTCTGCTACTGCCAGGTATAAAGGCCACCCCTCCAGGGAATAAGGTGGCAGTGTTTGCAGATCACTGCAGGAGGCCCTGGAGGCCCAGAGGTGAGGGGACCCTCTGCTCAGCTCACCTTACTGTGAGGCAGACACTCTTTCCTATCCACATTCCTCTTCTTCCACCCTTTATTATTATATGATTATTGTTATTTTTGGTAGGGAAGAGGATGTTTTCCTAAGTAGAGGGATTTTATGATGCAGTCTTTCTGGCCTTTTCTCCCCCAATATTCTCTCTTTCTCTGGGCTTCAGTCAGAAGTTTTTGTTGGCTAAATTGGGAGGTAAAATCAATGTAAGAGGACCGTCTGTAGTTTGGAGCTGGAATATCCCCCAGAGGCCCAGATGTTCAAAACTTAGTTCTCTGTTTGGTGCTATTGGGAGTGGTGGAACCTTTTAAGAACTGGAGTGAGTGAAAAGTCTTCAAGTCACTGGGGCATGTCCCTGAAGGGGACAGGTGACCTGAGTTCATTCCTCTTTCTCTGCCATTCCCAGTCAAGAGATGACCAGTCTTACTCTGGCCGACACTTCTGCTCTGACATGCTGACTTCCTAAAGTTCCAAAGTTCCAAAACAATGGACTGAAAGCTCCACAACTGATAGCCAAAAGAAAACTTTTCTCTTTGTAAGTTGATTATATCAGATATTTTATTACAGTGCTGATAAACTGACTAACAGAAGCCATTGTGCTCAGAGTCCTCCAATACTAAGGTTTCCATCTTCCGTCATTCTCCTTCTGCCTGTGTCCTCTTCCCTTTGGTGAAATCTCTATGAGGTCCCTTAGCACCTCCTCCAGATACACTCCTGATGGGTGCACTCTACCAATTGCCTGGACAGGCCCACATAATGTGTGGCTACTAGCTTGGGCTCCAGCTGGGACCCAGGTGTGTGGAATCTCTAACTTCTGGATGTTGTACACTTTATGTGGAAGACCCTCCTGAAGGTAGCAGGCCCACCAGGTGGTCAGCCTTTGTACATTCAGGGATCGAGGCACAACTTAAGAAGCGTTCATGTCTCAGTGCCTGCCTCAAACTGAGCTCACTGCTTTTTAACTTCTTCACCATAGATGGGCAGAGGCAGAGGAAGAAAAGCAACTAGGTATTGTTTTAGCAAGGTGTATAATGAAGAAATAATAAAGTGATAGCACAGTTTAAAGATGTTTGAAATCAGTGATTTAGTTATAAATCAGCTCCTTGTTTCCTCTGAGCACAAGGTTAACACACACTTAGGTGTGCACACACCTGCTGCCAGATGGAGAGTGTGCTTTTCGTTCCACCTAGAATATGTTTGAAAGATCAAAGATCAGCTCCTGTTGCTTTTTCATTTTCAATGCTGTTGAGAAAGTGCCTCTGTTATATTTCCATTTTGTAGAGTAGATCTTGTAGTATTTCAAAAGTAAGAAAATGTTACTGGAAACTGTGTGTGTGTGTGTAAAGATGTTAAAAGGTCTAGATAAGACCAAGGCTTTGCCCACAATACACTTTGGCACTTAACCCTGAGCTGTGCTTCCAATGACCTTCTCAAATCCAATAAACAGTAGCTCTGTGACCATTTTATTACACGCTGTGATGCTCACAGCCATAAGTGGTTTCTCTGGACTTTGGCCCCTTTTTTGGTTTTTGAAGCTATGAACCAGTGAACTTGAAGTAATGTGTGTAGAGGAAGTATGCTTTCACCGGCCTGATTTCTCTTTGCACAGTGTTCTGAACTAAAGTTAAGAACTTATTTCATAATGTGTACATATCTCTGATGCAACAAGTGAGGAAACAAAGAGAAGATGGAAGAAAAGAATTAAGAGGAATCATGTCACAAATCAACATTTCTCAAGTTTCCATAAAAACACTCCAATTTTTATCATGGTGGATTATTCCTAAAACTCTCACTCTGGAAATATTTAATTTTGTGGAGTTTTTCCAATCAACCAATCAGTCACTTAAGCAGTAAGTATATATATTTAATTCTATCAGATGTCCAAGGATCACTTGGTTTTATTAATGAATGGATAAAGAAATTTATTTACCTGAAAAATATTTATTAACTGCCTTCTTTGTATTAATCAGGCATAAACTAGGTATTTCCAGAACTGCAAAGCACACATACTACTCTCAAAAAAGCTCCTGGTTTTTAAGGGACACCAAATGTGAGAACACAAATTAAACACTCTGAACTAAGTGTAGTAATAGAAGCACTCACTGGGTACTGAGATTTGTGAGAGTGTTCATTCATTTTTTCATTTTCTAATCCATCTACATTTGCTTATTTTTGCTAGGGTCAGGAAATCACAATGTTAAACAAGACGGAATGAGTCACTGCTCTTCTGGAACTTAAATATTTTTCAAAGGGGAAGAAGGTGTGCATTAAATAAACAAATGCATTTACATTAATAAATAAGATAAACATTGCAAACTTATGAGAAATGCTAAGAAGGAAAGGAGTAGAGTTTATGAGAACATATAGCAAAGTTCCCTGGATGTACTTAGTAATGCTCAACCAATTAAGCAAGTGAGTTTTCTCAATGCTGCCAAGTTATTCATGTGCCAAATGTCACATGGGCAGCTATGAATGGAACCACCAAAGTATTTTTTTTATTAAGGAATTGTGTTATTGTACAATCATAAATGCATTTAAAGTAACAATATGATATGCACATACTCTTAAACCAGAATTACCCTCTAGATTCCTCCCTATTCCTCCTCCCTCCCCCTGCCCCACTTACCCTATCCCCACTGCACTACATATATATGATTGCACTAGATTATTTGTAACTATACCTTCATTTATTGGGTCTAATACATGAGATTAACTACCTTTCACATAGGGCTGGGCTTGGCTAACTTTGCTCAGCATGATTTCTTCTATCACCATCCATTTACCTTCAATGGATGCACTTTCATTGTTTCTAATTGCTAAGTAGAACTCCATGGTATAGATACGTCACAGTTTTTGGATCCATTTATCCTGTGAGGGGCATCTGTGTTGGTTCTATAATTTAGCTATGGTAAATTGAGCTGCTATTGAACATAGATAAATGTTCATATGGTAAATTGAACATAGATTTTACTGTGTCACTGTAATGTGTGATTCCAACTCCTCTGGGAAAATACCCAGAATAGGGATTGCTGGATCCTATGGTGGGTTCATCTCTAATTTTTGAGAATTCTACACACTGTTTTCCAGATGGGATATACTAGTCTGCAGTTCCACCAACAGTGTGCTGGTGTTCCTATCTACCCACAACCCCTCCAGCACCTGTTATTATTTATGTTCTTCATTTTTGCTAATCTGACTGGAGTGAGGTGAAATCTTAATGTAGTTTTGATTTTCATTCTCTGATTACTAGTGATTTAGAACACTTTCTCATGTATTCATTGGCTTGCTCAATTTCTTCTGTTGAGAAGCTTTTATTTAGCTCTTTGGTCCATTTATTGATTGGATTATTTGTGTATTTGATATCAAGGTTATTGAGTGCTTTGTAAATTCTGGATATTAGTCCCGTGTCAGAAGAATCACAGGCCATGATTATCTCCCATTCTGTAGCTTGTCTCTTGACAATTTTGACAAATTCCTTTGCTGTGCAAAAGCTTTTTACCTTAGTGACATCCCACTCATTAATTTTTTATCTTAATTCTTTCTCTTTAGGAGTCTTGTTGAGAAAGTCTTTGCCTACTCCCAAATGGTGGAGTGTTGGTCCTAACTTTTCTTCTAACAGCTGTATGGTAGCTGAACCACCAAAGTCTTAAAGGACATTAGGTCCTTTGACACTCCACTGTGGGCTGGAGCGGTGGTTCAGTGGTTAACAGTGCTTGCCTGGCATGTGTGAGGATGTGGGTTCAAACTCCAGCACCATGTACACAATGAAGTTTTGGAGCAGTGAAAGTCACATGAAAAACTAAATAAAATTGATTGTCTCTTTCTTTCTCTCTCACTATCCTGCTCTGTTAAAAAAAAAAAGAAAGAAAGAAAGAAAGAAAGAAAGAAAAGAAACTCCACTGGGAGTTTGACTGTCCCAGCGGGGCTGTGTAACAGGGACAATCTGGCACAGACCTGCTGCTCTGGTTTTAAGCCTTGGCTTAGATTTTAACAACCTCATGACATCATCGAATGTTTCTGGGTCTAAGTTTTCTTCACTAATAGGTGCAAAGAGTTGGATGAGGTGATCTGTAAAGCCTTATCCAACTATAAAGTTGTATGTTCCCAATAAGATAAATAATTTGCACCTTTTTGCAGAAAGGCTAATTTCTACACTGAGTCAAAACCAGCCCTTGACCCAGGCCTCTTCTGGTCCTGACCTGGCAGGCACCCAGGAGGATCCAGGTTCAGATCTGCAATCTTGAGTTGGGATCCAAAAGGTGGAGCAGAACAAGGACACAGGCAAAAGCAATGTCAGGAAGGTGGTGATCATTAAAGAGGAGGTGGCAGATCTGTCCCTTTGACTAGCAAGGAAAAACCATCTGGAGCACTGCCTATTTTCCCGATAGGAAACTTTGATTCAGAGATCCAGAAAAAGCTCTTCAAAAATGAATCAAAATAGGAAAGTGTCACCTCAAACCCAAAACTGTCCTAAAAAAGATACCATGGATAGGGACTGAGTTGAAAGCCTTGAAAAAAATCATCAATTATCTGATTACTAAAAGGAATAATGAACTAAAAGAAGACATAATGGAGAGACTAAGTGAGAAAAACTCAAGAGATGAAAAACTGTATTCTCAAAGAAATAGACATACTCAAAAAGGAAGTAACAGAGCTAAAATCTGCAGTCAATGACAGGAGAGGAACCATGGAAGAATTTAGTAATAGATTAACTTCTATAAAAAACAGAACTTCAGCTCTTGAAGAAAGAACTTCTGACAATGAGGACAGGCTGAGCAAACTTGAACGTACAGATGACAAAACCAAAACCAAAACCAAATCAAAACCTTAGCATGAAAAGAATTTGAAAAATGTCTGGGATGAAATGAAAAGAAACAATCTAAGAGTAATTGAGATACAGGAAGAAATCGAAACAAACAAATGGGATAAACAATATTCTTCATGAAATAGTAAAAGAAAAAATTTCCCATATAAAAATAAAGTCAGAGATGCTCATCCAGGAAGCTTATAGGACACTCAATAGGCCTAATCAAACGAGAAGCTCACCAAGACACATCTTATTCAATGTACAAAATCCAGGAAAAGAATATTAAAAGCTACAAGGGAGAAACCAAATCACATTCAGAGCCAAACCAATAAGAATCACATCTGATTTTTCAGCGCAGACTCTGGAAGCAAGAAGATCATGGAAGGATATCTTTCAACATCTAAATGAACACAACATGCAGCCAAGAATACTATACCCTGCAAAACTTAGCTTCAAAATTGATGGTGAAATAAAAACTTTTCATGATGAGATCAAACTTGCAGCATTTGCAATCACAAAACCAGTATTACAAAGAATCCTTTAAGATAAACTCCAGATAGAAGAATAAGCAAACATTCCTCAACATCCACAGACAGAGACAATTCAATAAAGGTATATGATATCAATAGACAACCAAGATAGCACAGAACTTACTAATAAAACAAAATGACAGTGAACCACAACCACATAACTATTCTAGCACCGAATGTGAATGGTCTTAACGCACCAATCAAAAAACATAGACTAGAAGATTGGATCAAAAAACAAAACCCAATAATATGCTGCTTACAGGAAACCCATTTGTGGACCTCAACACAAAAATCATTAATAAAATTTTAATACTCCTCTATCACCAATAGAAGATCATCAAAGCAAAGAAATAGTAAAGAGATCTCCAGTCTAAACAACACAATGAATCAGACTTAACAGATATCTACAGAATATTCCACCCCAAATTAACAGAGTATATACCTTCTTCTCACCAGCACATGGATCTTTCTCCAAAATAGATCATATTCTAGTTCATAAAGGAAATCTCAGCAAATATAAAAAAGTAGAAATTATTCTGTGTATTCTATCAGACCATGATGCCATGACCCTAGCAATTAATAGTAAAAACCATCACCTAAAACACACATATACATGCAGATTGAATAACCCCTTATTAAATGAAGAATGGATCCAAGAAGACATGTGAACAGAAATTAAGGAATTCTTGGAAAAGAATGAGAATGAAGCCACAACTTATTGAAACCTCTGGGACACCATGAAAGTATTCTTAAGGGAAAAATTTATTGCACTGAGTGTCTACATTAATAATCAGGAGAGATCCCAAACAAATAAGCTTATGCTCCATCTCAAATCTCTACAAAAGGATGAACATTCAAATCCCAAAGCCAGCAGAAGACAAGAAATAATCAAGATCAAAGCTAAAATCAGTGAAATTGAGAACAACAACAAATAGAAAGAATTGATGAAACAAAGAGCCAGTTCTTTGAAAAAATAAATAAAATTGACAGGCCCCTAGATAATTTAACCAAAAGAAGGAGAGAATCAAAGCAAATCAACAAAATCACCAACAAAAATGGGGTGATCACCACTGACCACATTGAAATCAAACAGATTATCAGAACATATTTTGAAAAACTATACTCCTCCACATCTGATAATCTGGAGGACATGGACAAATTTCTAGACACATACAACATCCCTAAATTGACACAGGATGAAATTGAAATCCTAAACAGCCCAATAACAGGCATTGAAATCCATACAGCAATTAAAAGTCTTCCAAAGCCCAGGACCTGATGGATTCTCTACAGAGTTTTACCACACCTTTGCCGAAGAGCTAACACCTCTTCTTAGCAAGCTATTCCAAGAAATTGAAAAAGAGGGAACTCTCCCAAACATATTTTATGAAGCAACCATAACTCTGATACCAAAACCCAACAAAGACACATCAAAAAAAGAAAACTACAGACCAATATCCCCATGGATAACAATGCAAAAATCCTTAATAAAATTCTTGCAAACCACATTCAAAAGCACGTCAAGAAAATAATTCATCATGATCAAGTGGGCTTCATTCCAGGTATGCAAGGCTGGTTCAACATACGCAAATCAATAAATGTGATTCATCACATAAACAGAATTAAGGACAAAAACCATATGATCATCTCAATAGATGCAGAAAAGGCCTTCGATAAAATCCAGCACCCATTTATGCTCAAAACTCTAGAGAAAATAGGGATCAAAGGAACTTATCTTAACTTTGTGAAGGCTATATATGCCAAAACCTCAGTTAGTATAATACTAAATGGAGAAAAGCTGAAAGCATTTCCCATAAACGCAGGAACAAGATAGGGCTGCCCTCTTTCACTACTTTTATTCAATATAGTCCTCAAGACCCTGGCTGGAGCAATCAGGCAAGAGAAAGAAATCAAAGGGATAAGAATAGGAAGGGAGGAAGTCAAACTATCTGGTTTTGCTAATGACATGAGCCTATATCTGGAAGATCCAAAAACCTCCACCAGAAAACTGCTAGAGCTAAAAAACAGATTTGGCAAAATAGCAGGCTACAAGATCAATTCCCATAAATCAATAGCTTTCCTATACATTAACAATATTAGGGCAGAAGAAGAAATCAGGAAATTGGTCTTCTTCACAATATCCTCTGAAAGAATAAAATACTTGGGAATTAACCATAACAAGAGAAGTAAAAGACCTCTACAAGGAAAATTATTGAACATTGAAAATAGAAATTAAAGAAGACCTGATAAGATGGAAAGATGTTCCATGTTCTTGGTTAGGCAGAATTAATATAATTAAAATACTTATTCTGCCAAAACCACTATACAAATTCAATGTAATCCCTATCAATTATAGAAAAAGCAATTCTCAAATTCGTTTGGAACAACAAGAAACCTAGAATAGCCAAAACATTACTAAGCAAGAAAGATGAAACAGGTGGTTTTGCAATATCAGATCTAAAATTATACTGTAGAGCTATGGTATTAAAAACAGCATAGGGCTGCTATCAAAATAGTAATGAAGACCAATGGAATAGAATAGAAGACTGAGACAAACCTACAAATCTTTAAACATTTGATCTTTGACAAAGGAGATCAAAATGTAACATGGAGGAGAGACAGTGTATTCAACAAATGGTGCTGGACAACTTGGACAGCCACTTCCAGAAAACTAAAATTATATCCTTATCTCTCACCTTGCACAAAAATCAAATCTAAATGGATCAAAGAATTAGGAATTAAACCAGCTACCATACAACTGTTAGAAGGAAAATTAGGAGCAACCCTCCAGCATATGGGAGTTGGTAATGACTTCCTTTTGACTGTGAAAGAATTACAGTCAAAAATCAATGAGTGGGATGCCATCAAACTAAAATGTTTCTGTACAGTCAAGGAAATAGTCAAAATAGTCAAGAGACAACCTACAGAATGGGACAGAATCATAGCCTGTGATCCCTCTGACAGGGGACTAATATCCAAAATTTACAAAGAACTAAAAAAACTCAATACTAAAAACACAAACAATTCAATCAATAAATGGGCCAGAGAGCTAAACAGAAACTTCTCAACAGAGGAAATTGAGCAAGCCAATGAATACATGAGAAAGCGTTCTAAATCACTGGTGATTGGAGAAATGCAAATCCAAACTACCTTAAGATTTCACCTCATTCTAGTCAGACTGGCAAAGATGAAGAATACAATTAATAACAAATGCTGGAAGGGTTGTGAGTAGATAGGTACACTAGCACACTGTTGGTGGAATTGCAAACTGGTACAGTTTCTCTGGAAAGCAGTGTGGAGACTCCTTACAAAATCTGGGTTGGATCCACCATATGACTCAGTTATCCCTCTTCTGGGTATTTTCCCAGAGGAGTTAGAATTAGCACAGTACAGCGACACAGCAAAATCTGTGTTGATAGCAGCTCAATTTACAATAGCTAAACTATGGAACCAACCCAGATGCCCCTTACTGGATGAATGGATCCAAAAGCTCTGATTATATATATATATACATATACATATATATATATATACACACACATATATATATATATAGTTTTACTCAGCTATTAGAAACAAGGATATTGCTTATATTGAAGGTAAATGAACGGCACTGGAAGAAATCATGGTGAGTGAAGTTAGCCAAACCCAGAGAGTAAAAGGCTGAATGTTTTCCCTCATTTGTTGAGGCTGGAGTTAAACCCAGGCTTGGGGGAAAGGTAGATAAACTCATGGATTAGAACCATAGAACAAAAATGCAAATTGTTAATACTTACAAGATACAGTTGCAAGATACTGCATAAGATATTTGAACAAGCTATACTTCGTGCCTTTACAAAAACTTAAAATTTTAATCCTATTGTCAATATATATCAAAGAATATCAAGGGATGATAGGAGGCGAGGAGAAGAGGAAATGTTGGAACCAAGATAAAGCAAGGTACGTTCCCAGCATTTATAAGTATGTCACGGTATATACTATACATGTATATAAAAATGTTTTTCATAAGTATAAGAATTATGACACTGTACTTGAGTTTTTTTGTGGAAAACTATTGGACCCAAAAGAGAGGCAAGGGATTAGGGGATGGGAGGAGGGAGGTGGAGAGGTGAAAGGGAGGGGGGATATTGACCAAATTATATTGCTGTATTGTGTGCATCTAGGAATATGTTGACAACTAATCCAATCATTATGTACAACTATAATGCACTAATAAAAAATAAAAAAGATGTACCTATGTTGGAGAAGGCATAGAAAATGACACAATGTAGCTGCTGCAGGAAATAGGCTGGAAGGAGGACAAGAGCCCTCGTTCACACCTCATCTGAATGGGATTAGAAGCAGGCATGGTTTACCCCCGATATCCCTGCTCCAGAGAACATCTGCAGTCTACTGGTTAAAGGTCTGCCCACTGTTTAAAGATGTGAGGAAAGAATTACCTGTGCACCTCATAGTCATATATTTACCAGATTTAGGAAAAATAACAATGCACATTCCAGGGTGGCTGCAGAAAAAAGCAAAAGAAGTGATGGAGGAAAGCTCGAGGTGCGGAAGGAGGGCACCAGAGAGAAACCGGAATGTGTGGGTTCCCCTCAGGTTTTACCACCTTCCAGCCTTGACTTACTGGGCAAACTCCCGAATCTCACATCCTTACCATCATGGTGTAAGTAAAAGGTAGACGTGGCATTTCTTTTTTCTTTTTTTAATTTTTATTTATTTATTTATTTATT